>JAJOOO010000797.1:0-45497 GCA_029582685.1 Solanum piurae | reverse complement strand
ATTTTATTGTATATATTTGAAACTATCCTATTAAAATGTTGGAGCTAACGATTAGAAATAGAACATGAAGTTTTTTATTGGACTTTCCACACACAATTCTATTTGGATTTAATTCTAAGTTGGACATTTTTGTTTGGGCCATAAAAGTAAAGAGCGACAAGTTACACAATTCTATTTGATTTTTGTTGTAATCTTCGTCTTATGATCACCGAGTCCCAATTTTTCCTTGCTTCTTGATAAAAATAAGAACAATACACATCGTACAACTCATTAGAAAGAGTACTTTATATAGTATATGTACATAAGCTTTATTTGCATAAATCTATTGATCTAGTTGAGTATAAGAAGATTCATGAATTCGTTAACGCAAATGCCACAACATGTGTATTAAGAGTATTGAAAATATAATTAACTAATAAAATTGTGTTTTCTCTAATAGTTTAAGTTTTTAGATGAGAAGGTAACACACTTTAACTAAGAGCACCTAAGATCAGAGGCGAACCCAGGATTTGAAGACTTCAAGTGCACCAATATTACCTTACCTCAAATATGAGCTGAGAAAAAGGGCTATAGCTGAATTCGAACCCAAGTCTCGAGTGTGGTTTCTCTTAGTCTTACTTATTATACCAACAACACAATTGCACTCTTTTGTTCCTTATGGATGCAGTATTAATTATATCTTAATTTCTGTCAGATTCTCAAAATAGATATACATATATACAATTGTAACACCAGGAAAGTTCAACAAGCACTACAAAAAAATCCCAAATTGCCAACAAATTTTACTAACAAGTTAAGTTGGTTAGTATTCTACTAACAAATTACCAACATATTTTAACTGAATTATATTTTAAAACTTAACAACGAAATTCTAACAGATTACCAACCAAAATCTTACTAACTAAGTATTTTAGTTGGTAAATACGGCGGGAAAAAATGGAGCCAAATTTAGCAACATTCTATCAATGGATTACCAACTGAAATATTACTAACGCACACCTTTTGTTGGTAATATTACCAATGAAGTATATATCGATTGGTAAATATGACAAAAAATTATTTATATAATTTATTAACATATTACCAATGAATTACTAACAAAACATTTACCAACGGCAAGATTGTGTTGCTAAATTTACCAACCAAATATAAATGTGTTGGTAAATTAGTAACGAAATGTAATTTGTTGGTAAACTTGCCAACCAATATCCAACTAGTTGAAACTTTTGCCAACGAATAAAGATTGTAGTTAGTAAATTACTAACATTATTAAAATAGTTGGTAATATACCAACCGATTATTAATCCATTGGTAAAATTTACCAGCATATTAATTGTTAGTTGGTAATATAGTAACTATTACCAACTGTGACAAAATTTATTGGTAAATTATTAATTACTAACTTATATTTGAATAGTTGGTAAATTTATCAATTGAAGTTAAACTTTTTAGTAAATCAACGTCTAGTGTTGAGGCTTTCATATTCAGTTTGTGTCGTTAGACGCTTTAACTTTTAACTTTTAGCCAAAACTTGACTTTGGTCGATATTTTTGGTAAACGTGCTCAAATTAGAACTATGTCAGTGTCATTAGCTTCAAAAGGTCATTTTTGATCTAACATGAAGGTTGGTTCAAGTTTTGAGGCTTCCGTTTTTTGTTTGTGCCATTAGGTGTTTTAAATCTTATTTTTTGGCCAAAATTTGACTTTGGTCAATATTTTTGTGAACGTGCTCAAATGAGAATTTCGTTAGCGTAATCAACTGCAAAGGTCATTTTTTATCTAATAGGATGGTTGGTTCGGGTTTTGAGGCTTTCATTTTTAGTGTGTGCCGTTATGTGTTTTAACTTATAAATTTTGGTCAAAATTTAACTTCGATCAATATATTTGATAAACGTGATCAGATGAGAATTTCGTCAGTGCAGTTAGATGCGGAAGGTCATTTTTGATATAATAAGATAGAGGGTTCGGGTTTTGAGGCTTCCATTTTTAGTTTGTGCCGTTAGGTATTTTAACTTTTAAGTTTTGACCAAAATTTCACTTTAGTCAATATTTTTGGTAATCGGCTCGAATTAAAATTTTGTCACCGCGGTTAGCCATATAAGTTCAGTTTTGGTCTCATAGGATGGTTGGTTCGGGTTTTAAAACTTTTATTTTCAGTTTGTGTCGTTAAGCGTTTTAATTTTTAACTTTTGGCTAAAATTTGAATTAGGTCAATTTTTTTGGGAAACATGTTCAAATTTGAATTTTGTCAGTCTGGTTAGCTCTAGAAGGTCATTTTTCGTCTTATAGGATAGTTGATTTGGATTTTGAGGTTTTCATATTCAGTTTGTACTATTAGGGGTTAACTTTTAACTTTTGGCCAAATTTGACTTTGCTTAACATTTTTTGTAAAAGTGCTCTGATGAGAATTCCATCAGCGCGATTAGCTTTGGAAGGTCATTTTTATATCTAATAGGATGGTTGGTTCAGGTTTTGAGGCATCCATTTTTAGTTTGTGTTGTTAGGCGTTTTAGATTTATTTTGGCCAAAATTTAGATTTGGTCAATATTTTTGGTAAACGTGCTCAAATTAATTTTTTTGATATAATGATATGTGTCATATTGAGATTAATTTAACTTGTTATCATAGATTTTGCATTGTTTCATTCAAATATGATTTACAAAATTGATATTAATATTTTTGGATTTATATTCGTGCTCTTAGATTTTTAAATGCAATAAATTAATAAATATTTTACTATTGGATAATCATTCAGTTAATAATATTTTGAACATATTGTCAATCAATTACTAACCTAACATTGAACTTGAATGATATATTACCAACAAACTAACAATCAATTAGTAAATTTATTAGAAAAACAAATAATCATACTGACGTATTTAAAATTTATTACCAACAAGGGTTGTGGTGGAGTGGTAAGTACTCCTTCATCCTTAATCGAGAGGTCTCAGGTTCGATTCCCCTTGGGTACGGAGTCGCCTTGAATGATATATTACCAACAAACTATAACAATCAATTATTAAATATATTAGAAAAACAAATAATCATACTAACGTATTTAAAATTTAGTACCAACAAAGGTTGTGGTGGGGTGGTAAGTATTGCATCATCCTTAACCAAGAGGTCTCAGGTTCGATTCCCCTTGGGTACGGAGTCGCCTTTGTTAGAGAGCGCTTTACTCCCCAATGTGGGACTTCCCGGCGTGAATTCGGATTTAGTTGGGCTCCGATGTGGGTACCGGACACCGGATGGAAAACCAAAAAAAAAGTATTTAAAATTTATTGCTAAATTAGCAACAAAAATTTACTATAATCAGGTTTCAAAATTTTATAACAACATCTTTGGGTGTTTACCAATTGATTTTTGGGAGAGCAAAAACAAAGAATAATTTAGTAGTGGAAGTGGAAAAAGAAAAGTTATTTAATGAGTAACATTTTCTTTTCGAGATCCCCTTTAATTTTCTAACATAAATTGAGTGGCGTATAAGAAACATCTTGTTATATTTTGTGATTTTGCGAGCTAATAATGCAGAGTTTGAACTCTACATTGCTTGTAACAGGTCCAATTCTAATTGGATCTAAAATATTTGAGCTAATGATTAGAGTAGAATTAAAATGGAGTTTTCTTAATGGACTTTCATACATAATTATATTTGGATTGTGATGGTTCTAAATTTGGACAATTCAATTTGGGCCGTGAAGGTCAAGAATGACAAGTTCCATCTGATTATATATAATCAATTTGATTCATCAGTTCCGTCATTATATTTATTATATACTAAATGACATTAGTTAAATGATAAAACATCAAACACACTTATTTTATTTTAATTTAATTCACACGTCAAATTTCAGTTATTGTGAAAAATAGCTAAATGAATCTATTTCAGTTTAATTTGATCAAACAATAAAAAAGATACACCCCTATACAAGATTTGAACCAGTGTTTTAAAAGACTCTGTTGGGACTCGCCTCGGGGCTCTAGAAAAAAGCTCCAAGACTCAAGTGTGAGACTTAGTTCTATAAGACTTACGCCCTAAGCACGCCCAACGTCTGGGGCTCACCTAACAGATCTTACACAAATTATGTGTTAAAATCTGTAGTTAACATGGTTGACCTTTATAATTCTTGAATAAATGAATGATACTTAATAGTTTTTTTAATCTATAAAGATAAGAAGATTGAGAGTAACTCAAATAACAAGTTGTAGTATCACATCTTTACTATTCAGTAACACTGTGAAGATGATTATATAGTACGTATCATTTCTTTTAAAAATATTTAGCAAAATTTTACTTTTTCACTTATCATTGGTCTTCATGGTTTTGTCATATGTTTCAAAATTATTATATTTTATTTAGCTATTTGAAAGTAATTTTATTTTTATCATGATGGAGTGATATTTTTATCATAATACTAGTAAGTTTTATTGATTATTTTCTTTTAGAGGGGTAAATTGTATAATATGATAAACAAAATATTTATGTATTTTTATAATTTTGTGTTATTATATTGTTATCTATATTATAAATTGAAAATTTAAAGATCCATAAGGCTTACGCCCCACGCCTCAAGGCATACGTCTCGCCCTATACTAAGTAAAACGTTCCGCTCCACGCCCCTATCTTTTAAAACATTGATTTGAACTAAAAGTGCTTTCTCATCACGATAAATATAAATACGACCATAAAGATCTTATTTTGATCACTCACTGGTAATTGTTGACACTTCTTGATTGAGCATTATGGTCCCTCATCATGTGACGATCACCAATCTATAGACATGTGACTTTTCGAATGTCTAGTTTATTTTTCGAGATAAGCTACTCAAACTAGGATATTTTTTGGACTTTGCAAACTCATACGTACATATCAACACAAAATATCATTGCCCTTTGGTTACGTTCAACGACAAAGGGCCAATATAATCCATCTACCATAAAATATTAACCCTTCCATCTCTCCTACATTTACTTCTAATAGTAGTAATAATTGATGAGCGGTGATCCACATAAGTGCCCCGTGCAATGCTAAAATAAGTGCGCGGTCATATCAGATTATATAAATTAGAAATGATCACATTTCGTAGAACGTGCAAGCAACACACATTGAGGATATAAAATGCAAGAAAGTTGTTTGAGATGGTTTGAACATGCTTGACGTGAGCTTATAGATGCATGAAACTATAATAAGTAAAGGTGTTAAAAAGGAACAACGTAGAACTAAAATTACATGAAAGAAAGTGGTCTTAAAAAGATCTTGAAATACTTGGTATCATCAATACAGACTTAACTAAATATAAGACGACAAAAAAAATCCATATAAGTGATAGCTACTAGTTGAGAATAGGTTTTAATCTCGTATCAAAACTATTATTAGTATATATCTTAAATATAATTTTTCATATGATCGATCTCAACTTATTTTGGACTAAGACGTCTGTAATAACTTTTTTTTTTTTTTTTGGGATAAAACTAAAGGAGCAAGCGTGTGCGTATGTGTACTGTCACAGACTAGTGGTACCAAAGTGAATGGAACGTGTACATTCACACAACCCAAGAAATGGAATAAAGATGGGGTGAGAGATTCAATGAAAAGAAGGTATGTGAAAAAGGAATGACAAAAACAAAAGGCTGAGATTGAAAAGGAAGTAGAGTGTTGTTCAAACTGGTCTGCTTCACAACATAACAACAATTGAGTAAAAGCCAACTTCACGTGTACGGTCGGGACACTGCACAAAGACAATTCAGCCGTTTTTCCTACGATATTGATTCAAAATTTAAATTTTATCGTAATTTTTGTTGATTATATTTATTTGGTTAATATTTTTAATATGTGAGTTCTGAATTTGGATCAAAACTAATGAATTTATAGATTGATGCCGTCTAAACTTGCACTAACCAATGTAGTTTACACTGTTTTGGTTTTCTTTCGAATCCACCATACAAGTTATGGATAATGTATGTAAACTATCCACTTTTATCAACATCATTTGATATTTTTGGGAGGCCATTGGGGATTATATATGTTCAAAGAAAAAGTTGAGAGTTTGATTCTAATGGCATAAGTTTGAATTTTAATGATTCGAAAATTGGTTGCTCAATTGAAATAATTTCCATTATGTACATATAGGAACTTGGCTATAATTCATTCATCACTTGCCCATAAATCTGATCTACGAGAAGGGTATTTGAGAGATATTTATGAACTTTCCAAAACACTAGCCAAACTAATTATTGGATGATACACAACCACATTCTCATATTTTTGTAGTAATAGAGAAATTTTTTCGCAAACAGAAGAAATTAATTATTTTCGCAAACACTCATATTATTTATCTATTTGCACTCTCCTTCTTCAAATCTTTGATAAGTTAGAGTAATAGTCTGTCAAAAATATAAATCAATAGTCGAAAAGTGTTAAACAAAGTAAATTACATTTTTTTTATTTCTTGTTAAATTTTTAAGCAATACAACAAACATATTAAAGTAAAATATACCAAGTTATCAACTTCTTGAATCAAATTCTATGATTATAACTCTTATTTTTATTTAAAGTTTGTTAACTTATTATTTAGAATTATGTTAACAATTCATATAGTAATTGCCTCAGTAAAAAAATGTTTTCTAATGTTGAATTGATAAAATCTTATCTAAAGCTAATATTTTTTGTAAAAATAAAATGTATTTGAAGAAATCATCTATAAAGAAATTTTAAGTAAAAATGTAAATCTAAAAGTTAGAAAAATATTTTTTAAATAAATACATATAAAGTTTGTTTAGATTTGAGGTCTCTAATTGAATTTTCACTTTAAGCCTTCAATTACTTTGAGCGGCCCTGACAAGGGCAAGACAATATGAAACGGAGGGAGTACAATATATTATATATATATATATATATATATATAACAGTTTTGTTCTGTTTAATTTCTTAAAACCTATCAAGTGTCAACATGGTATTTTATCTTTGTAATTATTCAGTGCATCTAAATAATCAACGTCTTTGATTAATTAATTTTGTTTAATTCTTTTAACAGTCCATGTGTTTCCATGTCAGAAACAGATCAGAGACTTGAAAACATTATGAATCTGTCCAGTAATGTGTGAGTCTTATAAGACATAACTAATTATAAGTAAATTCTTGCACTAAGCTCCAAGAATTAATTAAGAATGAAAAATCAACCTCACCTAATTAAATAAAACTTTTATGTGATCACCTTTATTTTTCCTTTGGTATAAGAAGATACATTGCTACTATGATTAAGATAGTACATACTTTGGAGCAGGTTTCACAGCTCATTATCAACATATGGGGTTGTTAACAACTAGTCACTCCTAACTAGTCCTGTATGTATCTATATATGACTTGCAATTAATTTTGCTTATTGTCTTTGGCTGTTTCCTCAAAAAAGTTGTGGTTTAATAATTCACTTGTAAATTGTGATCGTTGTGGCAGAGTCAGAATTTTCATTAAGGGGTTCAAAATTCGGATAAGTCAACATAAAAAGAAAATGTATTGAGTTCAATATCTATTATATATAGACAAAAAAAAATTAATAATGTAAATTTTTCATTGAGATAATCCAGATGAATCCCTCGATCCTACCTGGCTCCGCCCAATTGTGGGACAGATATGTATCAACCTCCAATTTGAAGAATCGATCGAAGTGTCACTCTTAATACATACAATAGGCTTAAATGGTTGGGGTTCTTGTTTCGTTACATCATTTTTGGGTTTCATTTTAGTAATAGTCGGTAGGGTTCAGTCAGAGTTTGCAAGTATATTCATTTTGACTCTATAAATAATGTTTTGTGATATATTATATTATATTTAGTGATCACAATATAATGATCCTTGCCGACTATCTGTGGACAATTCTCTATCAACCATTTTATTTCCTTATTTTATTTCATGTGTCACTATTTATTTATTTATTCCAAACAAGAAACAAATCTATATTAAAAAATAACTTAAATTTAAACCTTTTTTTTATTCAAAGAGATTAAAAGTCACCACAAAGGAAGAAAATGATGCAAGAAATTTAAATACCAAAGAAATTCAGTCAAAACCAGGGTTCAATATTCTCTCTTTTGATATTTACAACTCACTTTGTTCAACAATAGTTGTCTACTATTGACTTTGCACACTTCTTAAGAAATTATAAATTAAAGGGTAATTTTACTATATCACCATTTGAATATAATAAATACAATGTCTTGAAAAATGTAATAAGGAAATGATTATAATTAATGATAAGAGTAATTAGGAACTAAGGGTAAAAATATCCATTGATTTTATAAAATAGACAAGTATTGTTGGACATCTCAAAATAACATAGTGGACAACTATTGTTGAACATCTCAAAATAGCATAATGGACAACTATTGTTGAATAGAGGAAGTATTTAGCGTTTAAATAATACTTACTCATTTCATCTCAAAATGCTTGTCATGTTTGCATTTGCACATTCTTTATGAAAATAATACTTAAGAGGGGTACTTAATTAGTTTTTGTCTTGAACTTCTAAAATGATAGTACTAAGTATTTTGAGTTGGATATTTTCTTTAACCCCTCTCTAGGAATTCCATCGTTTTTACTCCCTTGGTAATTCGAACCGGTGATGATAGGGTTATAGGATCAGAACAATCCCTTTTGTCGAGGAAAATATTTTTAGTAAGAACAACAAATATCACTACATCAAAAATGAGCTTTAGCGGCAATTTATTAGCAATTGCCGCTAACTATGTATTTTTAGCGACAATTAGCACTCTTTGTATATGTCCCTAAAGGTTTTAGCGACATTGGATCTAATGACACTTAACTAATGCCGGTAAAAACTTTAGCACTCTTTATTAATGTGTCTATTTATTGCCGCTAAAAGTTATTTTTGTTGTAGTGTATATTGAGACGTAGGATATAATATTTCTTTAATAAGTTAAAAACATGTGGAGGAATCATTCAACTATATATCACGATCGATGACAAAACAAGCAACGCAGAATTTCATACTACGACAATATCATTGTAAATAGAACCATTAATATGATATTTCCAACAAATATACGCTTAGGAAATAGTTCAAGTTCAGTGTTCTATGATTAATTTAAACGTGAAATTCTAGAAACTTATACCTTGGACGTAAATATGAAAATGTGTCAATGTTCGATGCATTTCTTTGAACATTTTAATTAAATTATTGATCTTTCTGTTGATCCAATAGTCCTAAATCCTGTAGCCAAAAAATAAAAAAATGGTCCCTAAATCTTCTATGAAGATTTTACAACCAAATTGCCAGCTTAATCACGTGATTAGGTTTATAATTAACTATTCCAAAGATTCGGACAAAATACTATGAAGATTTGGTTTAGCAAAAACTAATACTCCAATTTCATGCTTTTGGCAAACTAAGATAATGCTAATTAAACCAAAGCTACGAAGTAGAAATTAGGTAAATTTATCGTCTATAAAGTAATAACAGAAAAGTTAGCTAAAGAAGGATATAATCTGTACGTATTTTTTTTTAGGTTAGGGATAGTTTGATATGATGTATAAATATAGATAGTCTTGAATAAAAATTTAGTATTATCTTAAGTCTTGTTTGGCAACTTATTTTGGACCAAGTCATACTAAGATTAATAATTATACTGGGGTAAGATATTAAGAAAATAACGGCGAAAGACTTTCAGAGAAAAAAAATATACACTAAACTTATTTTCTAATTGAAAATAGAAAAATATACTAGTAAACTTATCAATTCATTTCAAATAACAAATACAAAGAAACTAACTCCTAAATTCAAGCCATACAGAACTCTAATAAAAATAATTTAATTTTTTTAAAGTTAGCTACTCAAAAAATGAATTTACATAAAAGAAATCTTTTAAAGAAATTGTAGTTCGTTTTCTTGTTTTATTTTTTGCAATGTTCTTGGACATATCTTCAACATGGTGGAATATAAGTAAGTATCGAGATTACTTATCTTAAGATAAAATAACGAAAATGACGAAAATATTTCTAAAGTCCCTCAAAGCCTTTTGTTTACTAAATAAGGTCGATGATATTCGACAAACAACTACTTAGAAATTATATTATGCATGTACTTATTTTTTAATACAACAAACCAATTAATAAAGAAAATTATCGAAATGAATCAAACAACCCCTAAAATTATATTTATATCCTTCTTCTTTTGTAAAAATATAGGTAATTATATTACTTTACAATTCAATAAATCATCTTTACCGTTTTTATAGAAGAAAAATAAACTTTTGTTATTTTCATAGTTCTTATAAAAGAAATATAAAATTAAATAACAAATTTATAAACTGTTAAAAAATCAATGGCCCCGCAATTTTAGCATCATATATAGTCACACCAACAAAAGGAAGAACCATTTGTTATCATAAGATTTTATTTTGACAAGTTAGATTATAAAGCCATTATATATAGGTAATTTAACATGTGTCTTTGACTTCTCATTCATGAACTTTTTAATAATTACATAGGCTAAAAAGTTCATTTTAAACCAGGTAAAGGCAGAGTCTCAAAAGACAAAAAAGGTTCATGACTATTCCAATTAAAGTGAAAATAGTTGGTAGAACTTAAGTCAATGGGACATAAATTTTAGCAATAAGCTTTCACATTATTATTATTATGTAACAGAAATCAACTACCATAATCATGTCAAAATATTCGTCAAAAGTAGTCTTGTGAATATTATATAGTATATAATGCTACTTGATTAGTACTTAATTGATAATTTGTATCAGCCGTTAATTAGTCAAAAATTTAATCTAGCGTTCACATAGTTACACCATTTTATGTTGAACATATACAGAGGCAACAAAGGTGGCGATTCTTTTTTATATGATATTGATGTCCGATTAGTACATGTACGATATATATATTAGATAATTCCGACCATCAATACTTCATGATTCTTTACAATTTTAATAATTAAAAGAGCACAATCAAATACTCTATTCTAAAAATCTGCAAATCTATACTTATTTTCAATTCTCCAAAATATTTTGTTGATTATTACGTACTTCGTTGTCTCTGGGTGGCTAAATTACTTCCTCCGTCACCTGCCGCCACAGCTTTGTCCAAGTAACGCCTTTTTTAAAAATAAAATAATTGAAGACAAAAAAAATTATCTTTCAATGGAAGTATATTTTTTTATTTTTTATAAACAAGTGAAAAAATAAAAACCTTTTTGGCTACTTCTCAAGGCAGAGAAGACAAGTTGTATTATCCAATAGCATAAACCACAATTTAACAGGTCAAACGTATAAAAGTTCACCCATAAGCCTCTTTTAGTATATGTTAAAAATAATAAAACGACTTTACCCTATTTCAACGGGTCAAAAGTAAAAAAAACCCGCTGAAATTCACCAATTTAATATGATTAATTGTGGTGTGAAGTATTACTTAGTAAATGAAACAAAATTGTAATTGCAAATAAAATTCGTAAGTTCCATCTTGCGAAAAATTCCATAAATATCAATTTACATGATTATGATTTATGACGATATTTTTATTAGGATTAAATGACAAAAAATGATGTACGTGCTCGTTCTAAACTTTTCTCGCACGATTTACACCCCTCCCTTCATCCACAATATTAAACATGATTAACATTCATCCACAAAAGTATTTGGAAAAATTTACTCCAATTTGGTTTATTTAGGACAAAAGCTGCTCAAAAGAAAAAGTCACGAGACAACTTGAGCTCCATTAATACAATTAAAATTTGATAAAATTGAAGTGCCTCTAGTTCAAGAAAAATATCTGAAATAATAATTATTTTTCTTAAATTGTCTTCAAAAGGGGCCTCAATTTCATTAAAAACAACTTTTTTTGTCATAAGGCTTATAAAGATAGGAAAGGACCCCCATTTTATTTGACATGATTTAATACCTAATCTTTGAACTGATATACTTTGGATTTGTGTAAAAATAAAAAAGAAAACCAACACCTTGCATGTGCTTTTGTTTCAATTTGCTTTGATTTCTTACAAACAAATATGGTCACTAATAATTAGACAACAATATATAACATTCATATATACCTACTTATAATTAATTATTGTTATGTTATGACACTCAAATTTATGAGCATATATGATTAAATTATATTTCAATCATAAGTCTACATTAACTAACCAACTACCCTAAATTATTTGATAAATTTTGTTCTGTATATATCTTGATGACTGTCTTACTTTGCACAATCAATTTCTTTCTTTCTTTGCTATTGATAATGATCCTTAACATGTAGGACCACTTTTATTATTATTATTATTATCACACAGATGAGGATGACGTAACACCACAAAAAAATGCTAGGTACATAGTTATAATCATCCGCATAGTATTGTTATCTAATGTCATTGATAATATATTTCTTTCTCTTCTCTTTCAATCTAAAATTTGGAATTCTATTTAGTTTCGTCATTTGAAAGGGTGTATAAGAGTAATGCTAAATAATATATATTAATAATACTTGTTTTAATTATGCAGAGATAATTTCTTATACATTAATTAATTTGATGTATTAAAATAAACATGTATTGTATAAAAATATTCATTTACAAAGATATTCTTCATAAATATGATGGAAAAGATGTATAATTTTTTTTGAGAGGCAATTGGATCTTTAATCATTCTAATACATACATTAAATATCCTCATATTACTAAATTCATACATTATTAATAATATACTCCAAAGACACTACTAATTTATAAAGCTAATACATAATTATTATTTTGAATACTCTCTATAAACGAAGTGAAGATAGATATAATCTTGGATTATTCTCCCATATTGGCAAGGATGTAGGACCACTTGTTTCTACCTTTTGTATCCAAAAAAAAAGGAAAAATATACCCATAAATAACATGTATTATAAAAATCGACCCATCGAAGGTAACATGCTATTTTGGTCATAAAATAATTAACATAATATCTTGTAGCCGAAAAAAAGATCCGGAATCAAATTTTTATTGCAAGATGTATGTAATTCATCTATTTCAAGATTAATGAGTTGTAAACCAGGATTGAGCCATGAAAATATTTTGTAGTTAAATAGTAAAATTTGTTATTGATTTTATTTGGTGACATAATTTTGTTAGGTGTTAGCTATAAGCAAATTATCAATAAATAGTTACTTTTAATTAATTAATTTATTTTTGTAGTGATTGGTCCATCAAAGTTTATGGAAGTTAAACTGAAGCAAAAATAAAATAAAATAAATGATGAAGCAATGCTCAAAATTATATGATGTTTATGCATAGATTACATCATTCTTGTAAACGAATAGAGTGACATAACGATAAATTGATAAGACTAAATATTCACACTTCGAGTCAAAATTAGGTGAATCAAAATCGAACTCAATATTTTGATCAATTGATGATGACAGATGTATTTAATATTTGTGGTAGTAGAAAGTAATATATGTATCTCCTAAAAGTAATTAAAATCGACGTAAATTAATTTCAATATCACGATTATAAAATAAACAAATGTTCCCTACGATATCCAGAGGGCCAAGAATATATATAAATTTGATGTTTTAATAGAGTTATTCAATATTTATGCAGCATGCAATGATAAGATATTCAACGTACCAAAAATCATATACCTAAAATTAGATTCAATAGAAACAAAATAAAGAAGTAGAAGACATGTACAATGGAGATTTACTCAACTTTAAAGTACATTGCAACTTCTTCTAATAATAATAAAATACATTAGTGCAATTATTTTTTCGTACTCAAAGAAATGAAACTAATTTTGTTACTATTTACTTTCTTCATACAATACTCTTTAGTAATTTGCTGAACATTAAAAAACACTCAAAAAAAAAAAAAACGAAAACTCAACCTCTGTACAAAGGCGACCGTTCGTGAACCAATTTCGAAGCCTTCGATTGCCGGAAAACTTTCATTGGACTTGGAAAATGCCATCCTTTGGACTTTGCCGGCGATTTATTGCCGTCACCGGCGCCGGAAACTGACGCTATCACTACACTCATTGATCGTGATCTCTTCATCATCCTTGCAAAATCCTCAATTCTACCATCAGTAAATTCGTTAATATTTTCATGATGAATATCCGCTTTCGATTTCAATTCATCATTCTCTGAATCTCCGTATCTCCTACTCTTACTCAACTTAAAAACCGACCAAAACGACGGCGTTTTGCTCATCTTACTGTTTTTACAATTCGGCTGATTTTTTCTGTCGACGGAATTTTTGTCTCGTGATGATCGGAGGAACGGAATTCCGACGGATCTCGATCTACGGAAAGACGGTTCACTATCTATGAGATTGGAGACTCGTGCGACTGAGCAACCTCCCTCGCAACCGCCGCCACTACGACCGGACGATGAGGAAAATAGAGAAAATGAAGATGAAGAGGAGGAAGACGACGACGTGGCAGAGGGGTAGCAAGCACAGGGGCGTACGTTAGCACAGTCGGGGCAAAGAATGACGAGCCGGTCCTTGAGACAAACAGGGCAAACACCGTTCCTCCGTCTCTTTGAAGGGTGTTTTGGACATTTCCATACTTCTTCTTCATCTAAGTAGACTGCCATTTTAAAGGTGCGTTTTGAATTTCTCTGTGCTTTGATAAAATTCTGTTATTTCTTCCTTCTTTTGCTCTATCTATACCTTAATATATAAAGGGAGAGACAATAACTTAACCATAGTTAGAGGGATAAAAAAAAACTTAACTATGGTTAAAACTTATTGGGGTATAAAACTTAACCACGGATAAGTAACCTTTTTGGCAAATGTTGGTAGACCAAACAGCGTGTTTCGTCCTATTAAATAAGATTTTAACACTAGGCACAATTGTGGGAAGTATTTACGAGAATGCCAAATTATTTAACGACAGGAGTAGTGAATAGTCATGCGTTTCACATATAAAAGATTTGACTAACATTGGTAAGTTTGTTATTGTATTTTTCTTTTAGTAGTAGTAAAAAAAAAAAAATTAATACTGTTTTTAGTTTATAATTACAAATCTGCATAATTAGAATGTGTATAAATATGAGAAATTTATGAATTATTTTATGCAAGTAAAAAGCATAGCAAAAAAAATTAATATCTATATAAAATAATAAATAAATTCCCTCATAACAATTCTTTATTTTACTAATATCTACATAACTCTAACTCAGGGGCAGACAATCCCTTTAAAAATAACTCATCCGTCTTAGGCGGCCCCCTTTTTTAGTAGTAGTATAATTGTTATAAGTCCTTTCTTAACAAAAAAAACATTGTATTGTGTCTTTTATTTTATTTGTCTTTTTTAGTTTGTTTCGAAATATTAAGAAACGTTTCTTTCTTTTTTGTCAATTTTTAAATTTAACTCCCACTTGACATATTTAAGATTATAAGATTAATTTTATATATATATATATATCTTTAGTTTAAGACCATAAAAAAATTCAATAAAAAGAAAGAAATAATTTTGCATCGCAAAAATAAAAAAAAATAATTAAAAATTAGGCCTTCAATTTATTTTTGGATTTAGGCTATTAATTTACTTGAACGGACACTGCTTCTCTAACCAACTACCAAACAACCCCTAAGTGTTTGATATATTTAATTTAAAATGAAGATCTACAGGAAATAATAATTCTATTATACTATAAAATAGAAATAAAATCTATATATATATTTATTTTTTCTAACTCTATTTATATAAAATTATAATGGTAAATGGGTAACAAAATATGCGCTCCCCAAGGATTTTAGCATGTATCTCGTACAATTTGTGGAGGTGGATGCTTGTTTGACGTTTGAATTGCTATTGTGAAAGTAAAAATTGTAAAATAAATTGTATTAAGAAAATTGACTTCTTTATAAAAAGATCAAGTTTTCAAACTAAAAATGTAAAATATACACAATTAAGTTATCTATAAGATAATCTATAATAATCATTAATTTATTAAGTGAACATTGGACTTCTATTATAGTTCAAAATAAGTTTTTTTTTTTAATTTAAGAGAACTATTGAATCTTTTTTTATCCATATATATCTTCTTCTTTTTTATGAGGTTCTAAGTTAGTTTACATTTTCTAGGAGAATCATTTTAAAATAATTATAAAAATAATAATTTCCTTGAATATTTAAAAAAATATATGTATCATATCTCAACAATTCACTTAATATGAACTAGAAGAATTATAGATTAAAAACAATAATTATTCTACAATCACATGTACGATTTCACTAATAATATTGATATCTACGTACATGGCCAATGAATACCTTAAGTCTTAAATCTATCCGAAAATGTTGAATTTTTCAAGAAAGAATCTCAAGAAAATGACACTGAGTATTATTATTAAGTAAGTCAATAAGAACAATATTCATTCACAATTTTCCCGGATGATTTTAACTTTTAGCTAAAATTTCGTGGTTTATATTAATTAATATACTTTAATATGATCTATACATGTGTAAATTATATTTAATACTTCTTGCATTTCAATTTACTTGTAATTTTCGTATTAATTTGTTTTAAAAAAATATCAAGTTTTATATTTAGTACACTCAATATTAATTTATCTGAAATATTTAAGATTTAAGATTCAAAAATCTTTTTTATTTTCTTAAATCATGTAAAATCAAACTAAAATAAATAAATTAAAATGAAGGGGTAATTGTTATCATAATCTCTCTACGTAAACTCATTTTTATAAATCTCATTATTTTTATAGAAGCTGGATAAAAGTTGAATAAGAATCTAACTTGACCAGAAAGCTAGTGAAAACCCCTCAAATCAATATAACAAAATCAAATATCCCACTCATATAGAGTGTGAACAATATCATCAGCGAATTTATAGATAAAAATTAGAACACCTAAATTTATGGTATTTCTGTAAAACTATGTAAATATTTTTGGTCACCTAAATTTGGTACAAAACTATCTATCAAATGTGGGATATTATAATGATGGATGATGGTAGAACTTAGCTTGCACGACTAGGATTTGAAATTGGATGACGCTGATAAGATATCCCAATTATTGACCTACCAAGAGGAAAAATGTGTAACTCAGAAATGATGGTACGTAGAGTTTCGAAAATTCAAGCAAGATGGAGTACTCCCTCCGTGTCACTTTATAATTATTTGTCGTCCTTATAAACGATGGATAGTTCAGAACAATGGTTATTTTAGAAAATTAAGATATAATTAAGTATCTATATCCAATTTGTCTCTAATAATTATTCTTGAAGTTAATAAAGATTAACTAACTAGTCTACAAAATCTAAGTGAAGAACATATACACAAACTTCACTAGAGTGATTGTTTAAATTGACTATCTTTTTATTTATCATAATGAGATTAACATTTTAAATAATAAATAAGAATTCGATAGTCAAAAATATATAATTTCTTAATATTTGTATGAAGTGAAAAAAATAAGACAAGTAAAACAGGAGTCCGGAGCCAAAAGGGCAAAAAAAATTGTCAAAAATTTCAAAAGGGCACATCAAAAATTTTTAAAACCAAAAGGGCAAAATCGCTCCTGAAGAAGCAATTTCCTTCTGACACAATGACGATTTTTTTTTTTTTTTTTTAATTAAATAAAGACAAGTAAAACAGTCATGAGAGAGTACACCAATATAATTTGTGGTGTAGTAATGAAATTATTTTATCATTAACCAGAGATATCGAATTCGAGCCCTGATATGGAGAAATACTTGTTGGAGTGTCAATTCTGCCGTGCGCAATTCAAATTTAATCGAGGCTCGAATGCCAAGATCCGGACACTAAGTAGGAAACCTAAAAATAATTAAATGAAAGAGTGGTATATTTTCACATTGGTTACTTCAATATTTGATTTACACGCTTCAATAAAATAACTAAACTGCGTACCCGGTTTCCCACTTCAATTGGTTCAAAAGTTAAAATTGACTAGAGTGTAATTGATTGGTAGAGTAGACAATATTTGACACTTTGCAAGCATTTTCTACCAGGTGACCAAGAAATGGTGTACTCACCTACTTTTGAAATAATCCTGCAAACGTGTTTATCTATTGAAACCACACGGACCACCTCTTAATGTGGTAGTAGGTGATATGCATTAACTTTTCAGAACAACGTCAAGAAAAAAAAATATATCCTACACTTTCATTAGAGCTCGATTAAATTTGAATTCATATAGAGTGTAATGTTCATTTCTTAAAACGTTTGTTCAAACATGATTCTATCTATTCGTAGAATGAACTCAAACTCGAGATATTTGATTATGAATGAAATGATCATAATCATTCTACCACAATCCATATTGATAAATCGTTTAAACTCTAATATAGTACTAGTATCTTTTTATACGAGAGTAAGAAAATGCTCCTTTTTTAAAAACAAGATTAAGGTATAGTCTATTAGACTTAAACAAAAAGTAGTGTTTTAACTTGCAACCCTTTCAACAAACACACTGAAGGAATACTTTTTGATTTAAAACACAAATTTGTCAAAGCGTTGAAAATCATAAAGTTTTGGCAGTATGAAAAGAATCTTTTGCTATTTGACTGCAAATATGTCATGATGATGGGATCTATACAATTACAAATAATATGAAACATATTACATATGATAAATTTTATTGTCATCCAAAGAACTCTTAAAATTTCCTCGTTTTTTTTTTTGTTATTTTTGTTGTATTTCTCTTCTTTTTCTTTTTTTGGTTTGTTTTTCAATTGGAGCTCAAATGGAATTGATAATTGATTGCTATTTAAAATTTGTCTTGAATGTGTAAAATCAATGTTTTCTAAAAGTATTTTTAGAGAAAATTTCCAAGTTAGCAGTCTCTTTCGTCTTTTCTCTTGGATGTTCAAAGTAGTATAAAGAATAATTAATCTGACACGTATCAACAAGTCCATCTTGTCATAAATTGCCTGCGCGCAAAATTATGTCATCGTAAGTAAGCTTGACAAAGTCTACCTATAATTTGGACTTAACAAGGGATGACAAACGTGGCGGAGCGAAGTAAGGTTGGTGTAACCTTACTCTACAACTTCTATCCACATCGCATTTATGATTTTTATTTTGCTTTAACCTGCCCTTCTCCATATTGACCACCCCGGTCCTCAGGGGTGAGTCAGCTTGTAGTCAGAGGTTTACCTGAACTTCTTTCAACGGAAACTTATAGTACTATTTATATATGTGATTAAAATTATTTTTATGTATATAGTAGATGCCGAATTCTATTTGGCTAAATAGGACATTCAGTTCTTTATATTTTAAATTTCCTTAGTGAAAATCCTAACTCCACCACTTCTGGTCCTCTCCCCGTTCTTTTTCTCATTGTAATTTAAGTCCGACGAGTTTAACATATCATAATACTCTCAATTTTTAAATCTCTAACAATATAATGTAAAATATTTTTTGCAGGTAACATACTATATCGACGCTCAAATTTAACTTCTTTTTCATATGCAAATCATAGATTTCTTTAATGGTGCATCTAGGTGGACACCTCAAGATATACCAACGTGGTTGAAGGCTTCAATATAAATTCCCAGCTTGAAATTAATTAATTTTTTTTCTCTTATCATTTATATCGTGCTTAGAAACTTGAAAAATCTCAAGACTAATATTTTTTCCTTTGCTGTGGGGTTATTTTTCCTCAACAAATGGTAATTATTTTGTAGTATAATAAACTTGCACTTTATTTATTTCTTTTTTCCCCATCAAACAACACAAAATAAAAGACAAAAAATTAAAACTACTACTCGATAATACAACACTAGAACTAGGGTACCACTGCTAGGAATGAAGTGGACAGTTCTCAAAATATCAAGAAATCACTTATTGGTTACTTCGATATTTTTATGACATTTTGGTGTTGCATAATTGGTGTTATATATTTGTCAATTCAAACGAAGTTGAACCCCGCACACAAATTAATTTGGTAGGAAGTGATTGGATTAATATGTATATATTTTGATTAATTTTATCAATTTGCATGTATCTTGATTATACTGTTATAATATGTATTCTATACCACTGTTAATAAAAGCTTATAAAAATGAAAAAGAAAATCGTTTAATCTTTTTATCTTGGATGAAATTTATAACCAACCATTTAATGAACATTATAACCAACCAAACATCATAAAACTAATCGAGAAAATACTTTCAATTCATACCAAACACATAATTTGCTGTCTTCTTTTCTTGTTGGTTAATAATGGACCTCAAAAGGAATTTCAAATTGTTTGTCTTGTAACTGAAAAACAATTTTTTAAATAAAGTACTTAAAAGGCAGTCAATCCACGTTCTAGCTATCAGCCTTGAGAAAAATAAACTGTAAGACTACAAATTGGCAAGTCCATAAATTCAAAGCTATACGCAAACAATATTTGACCTTAGATAAGCTTGACAAAGTCTTCATCCTATAATTTTGTCTCATTAAGAGTTCATAAGATATTCGAAATGAAAAGATTTTTAACGTTTACTAAAGATAATTACAGATAACTTAGTCGATAGGTAATGTGAAAAAGAAAAGTAATTTTAATATGCTCGAATTAATTATACGATGATAGGATAATCATGTAAAATTTGTTATTCTAAAAAACAAAACAAAGACATGGTGCACCCTAGACTATTGGGCTTTACATACCAACATATGAAGTGAACCATGACAAATGCAACTTGATTGCTAAAGAGGAGATGTTATAGGCCCAACTAAATTAGACGCAGTTCTACATTCTATGTTTAACATTTAAGAATATGAGGAAACTTCATAAATATTGTATAATGGCAAATAAGTGAATCCCTTACTTATTTTATAATGTTTGGCAAACAAAACAATATTGTACCCAAAAACTTTGATATGTAACGTGAGAAATAATATGCGAGTGGGAGTGGGGTGACGGGGCATTGGGGTGTGAAAGAGATAATGATCTTGAAATATCACTTTTAATTTTCTTTCACGTTTAATTTTTATGAGATATTATTAAAGTATGTATAAGTTAAAGAAGTATTCTTAGGCAGTATACAAGTGTTCAATTGAACTTGTGAGCCCATTTTATACCCAAACTTACCTATCCCAATATGTCACGAAGCAGAATGGACTAAAGAAACCACAAAATTTAGTTTAGCCAAAATCGGCTATAAATTCCATTTATAATTAGAATTGATTGTCAAAACAACGCACCTAAACTTTTTTTAAAAAAATTTGTACCTAAATTATTAGAAGTGTGATTTTCTTACCTAAACTGTCACTCACTACTCATTAGTTTGAAATTTTATAATTAATTGTGATATACTAGCTTTTAGCCAGTATATCATTGTATCATCTGTCGGTAAATAGTGTATATACAATATACACTAGCATCTATGTTAATTATACAAACTGTTATGACTAGGTGAGTGAGTTCTTAGTTTTAATGCATTTATCTTATAAACTTTAAGATTCTTCTTTTTGGGATGAAATTAGCAAGGTGTCCCGTTATCACTTGAACGATTTTTTATTTATTTTTTCACTTTTAACGAAATTCATGTGACCCAAAAATCAAAGTCATGATGTAAAAAGTCTAATATGATTCCCATAAATATGGGAAGTTAACAACCCCTTTACTTAAAAAAATTTCAATCAACATCACATGCATGTAAATTTGATTTCCCCTTTTTGACTACTAAATTTTAACTGTTTACTCATGTGATTCCAAAAGTTATCTTCATCCAAACAACTTGACTCTTTCTTATTTCTAATTCAGTTTTTGCATATATATATATATATATATATATATATATATATATTAGAAAAAGAAAAGTATCGCCAGAAAATATTGTATAAGGAGGTATATGAATAGGGTTTTGTTTTCGTAAAGTGAAATTGACTCTAAAAAAAATAGATTTTTTCTTCATCTTTTTGTGCCTTAGTGATATTCCCTTTTCTTTTTTCCTTTTGTTTCTTTTTTTCTTCTTTTTAAGCTGAAAACATTAGTGAAAATGATGTCCACAACTTACATTTCATGGTGCGTTCTTATAAAAAAAGATAAGGTTTTGGCAATGTAAAATGATTAGTTTTTTTTTCCACACTATTATATAAAGATAATTCCATTGTATTTTGTTTTATTAATGACATATGTAAATAACAAAAAGGTCTACAATTTCCACTAACTTCGATTCCACGATTAAATAGCTTTCAACTAGTGCTTTTCATTGACTGCACTATTTCGTATTTATCCATTTTTGGACTCGACTAATTTAAAATTATAGCAGAAAATTTTATTTTCGACATAAACTTTTCCTTATTAAAGGCGACTTCACACTCAGTACTTGACCCGAAGCATTTAATTAAGAATGGAGAAATAATTATCATTCCATCGCGAACTATAATGATGTATTTGTTCCAATTTTTCATCATGTCATTGTTACTTATTTCTACAAGCTAAGATAATGTTTTTTTTTTTCTTGGCACTAATAATTCCTTTTTTTCTTTTTCTGTTTTTTAGTGCTTTTCATCTTTTTGGGCACGTCGAATTTACTCTAAAAAAGTGTGTGGTGTACTTGAGTTACTTCCCTATTTAGGTAACCAGATTCCTCACGCTTCATTTAGATTCTACAGCAATAAATTAAATTATTGCTACACTTTAAAGTTCTTTATATATATTTATCAATTTAAGTTTTATGTTCTATATATTGCCTATCATGTCCTCTCCGTCTTTCTTTGTAGTAGTTTTTTTTTTCTTGGGCTTATTTTTGTTGGGATCGAAATAATGTGTTATGCAAAAGTTAGTAAGTAAATCAAACTTTAAATGACGATAAGTCAAAAATAAAAGAGAATATTATTACGTGATTAAGACTATAAGAACATACAAAGAAAATTTTCCACCTAAATATGACTCTTCTAATCTAAAGGACTATACATTGTACAAGTTGTTAAGTGAAAAGGAAAGATTCTCAATTTATAAAAGATCAAAGCCTTTTTCCTTGAGAAAATGATTAGTTAATGTGGAGCAGATTCATATTTTTCTTTTAAATAATGTAAAAATTAATTATGATAAATATTTTTCCCTATCTTAACAAAGTTCAAATACAATTAAAAAATTAGGAAGAACTCTAACAATTTTCCATTTTTCATTAATGTAAAAATTTTAGACCAACAAAGGTCTTTAGGTTTTGGGTTTTACACCAATTGAACTTTATCATTGGTAGAACAGGAAAGCGTCAAAATTATTCCTAAATTATGTGAAATAGACCACTTATATCCTTCATTATGATTTGGGATAAAAAAAAATACCCCCGTCATTATTCCAAGAGACCACAAACACCCTCAACAGTTACCTATCCAAATTTCAAGTGACATGGCAAGCCACAAGGGACTATATCCTCCACCTAAGCATTGCCAACTAGAAGTTACTTAAAAAAAGTTAGATCTTTTAGCGGCGACAAAAGTCGCTACAAAATTCCTAAATATTGTCACTAAAGGTTTTGAGTAATTTTTAGCGGCAACTAAGGCTGCAATAGTCATTCACTAATAAAACCTATTTTTTCAACAAGAAAATATGATAATTAATTTTCGGTTGCAACCTAATTTTCTAAAATAAATAATATGTACTATCAATACTAAGAACATCCAATTTTATTATGAAAATCATCAAAATTACTTCTCGACTCAAATCTCCTACTACATAATGAATTATTACATTTTATGCATTTACATATGACATAAAAATAAAAAATATAGTACATGTCTTCAAACTCCTCCGTGATTGATATCATTTGTGATTTTTTAGAAACAATAAGAAAAAAAACACCGAATCATAATTTAATGCTAAAAATAAAAAAAAATCTTCAGTGGCGGTATTCTGGGCTTTGTGGCGACTTTTGTCGCCGCTAAAAGGCTAGTATTTTAAAGTAAATCCTAGTTAGGGATTAATCCCACGTGAGTTGCCACTTCACAAAAATTTTGATTTGTTAAATTTTGAGGGTATTTGTGATCTCTTAAGATAATGGCGAGGACATTTTTTATCTCAAAATATAATGAAGGATATAATTAATCTATTTCAGATAGTTGAAGAACAATTTTGACCCTTTTCTATTTATAGAATAAAATAACATGATGCGAAAGTTATGATTTTGAAAATACATAATAAAAACAACTTTTAATTAGTTGTCAACATAACTAGAAACACTTGAAAGTACATAAGTTTGTTTATAGTAAGTACACAATAGAAATATTTGAAGTACAAATATTAATCTTTTTGAAACCCCAAAGAATTAGGAGGCCATGTGAACTATTGGTGATTATTCCTACTGGCCCTCCTTTGTCCCCAAAGATACGATACTAATTCCTTAATTAAATCATTACAATTTAAATCCAAGATATCCATAATCATCTGCAATCTATATAACTGGAATAGTATTTTAATTTAAAATAAAGGGAGTAATTGAATTTAATTTTAAGAAATGATGTTGAGTCCCATATTGATGACATAAGTTATATGTGCCTCTTTATAGGGTACTTTTAAACAAATTTCTGTTTCTTAAATTAACTTTTGGAATGCAGTAAGTTTAAGATCATAATTCTTAATTATGATATCAGATTGAGGTATCAATTTATTATTTAATTCGATGTTAGGCTACGTCTTATATAATTTTTTTAAGAGTTTGATTGTATGCTCTCGTAAAGTAAAAAATATATTCACGCAAGTACGTAGATTTTCTAAATAACCACTAGTAATCGATGACTTGATTTTAAAAAATCAACTAACATGCTATAATAAGTGAATTGCAGTTGGTAGTCCATAAAATATTTTTATTAATAATTATACTTTGCATAATTTTAAATATATTTTAGCTCACTTATTTGTCTAGATTACTCTCATGCATCATCTAGAATTTTAAAACTCTGAATATGCATTTTTCTTTGTAAAGAGTCTCTTTCAATAAACTATAAATTAAATGAAAGTCGGCTTGCATACGTAAAGAACATCGCAATTGCTATAAATAAGATATAAATAAAAGGAGTAGAAGACAATATATAGTATTATTTTCAAATTCCGGAAAATAAGAGGTAGCTTTATGTCATACTCGTTTCAATTTTTTATTTGAAAAAAGATTGTTTTTTTAAAATTATTTAATTTTAACTTTATATCTGACATGTTTAAGATTATAGATAAAAAAATTTGATAAATATATTTGATATATTTTTAATTTAAGACCATAAAAATTAAATGTCTTTTTTCACTTTCTTAAATTTGTGTCAAGATAGAGGAATAATTTTGCCATCACGGCATCAAAAATATTTTTAGCGGCAATTAATTAAAAGCAAGTATAGCAACATTAAATTTAGTGATAATTAACTAATGTCAGTAAAAATTATTATGCTCTTTATTCATATGTATATTTATTCTGAGCTAAAAATTATTTTAGTATACTACGTATATATCTAACTAGTAAGTGACTACTTGGTTTTTAGTGCAAAATTTGGGAAAAGAATAAATATATCGTACCTCCGAACTATCGTAAATGGTATGTAGATATCCTTCGTCATACTTTTGGGATATTGGTGCCATTGTCGTCTAAAAACTAGAGCAAATATAACCTTTATACTAACGGACATACACGTATCATAATCTTATCGATCCACCAACCCGAAATTTATTAAATATCGGATCGACGGATAAGATTGTGCCACGTGTCCCTATTTAGTCTTCCGTTAGAGTGAATATGCTTTAGTTTTGAATGGCAGGAGCACCAATGTCCAAAAAACATGACGGAGGGTATCTGCATACTATATACGATAGTTCAAGGTTATATTTATCCTTTTTCCCACAAAATTTTGTAGTGGTAGCAACTTCTACTCAATTTCCTTGAATATTCTTCTTGGCTACTTCTTACTTTCTTGTTGGAAGTTAGGTACAAAGTTCCTTGAAATGCAAGGCATATATATATATATAACTTATATTGAATAGACAAAAATTACTTTAGTTTGTGTTTCAAAAAACATAGCTTTATATATCTGGAAATTTCTTTATATATGGATCAGAGGCATACAATTAATAAGTAAAGCTTACTTGTACAAAATTCCTTTCACACCATATAAGTAGAAATACATATAAGAAATTGCAATTAATTAAGCCTTAAGCATCATTTGTCAACGTTCTTGACTTCCAACTCTCTAATATTGTCAATTGTTGGTTGCTTGCTTCTACTTTAACTATAAAAAAATATCGTATTCCAATTAAATATCATCTAAGAGCCTTCTTTCTTCTTGTTTGATAATCTAAGGATCATTTCAAGATTTTGAGATCATTAATTATTCACAAAACTAGAAAACAATTTCTTTTTTTATATGTTATCTTTATATTGATGTCAATAGTTTTTCCAGCCATTCATGATCACAAATTACTTGGATTAAAAAGATATTGGAAAATGAGAGCGTTGGGCTGATCAGGGCATGTTAAGATAGGCTAAGTTTATAAATGAGCGAGTTATTATTTAGATTAAAAATGCATATCAAAATCTAATTCGTTTAATTCCTACTAAGTTTTGATTGCTTTAGTTGTTATTTGAAGGCAAGTCTATCTATGTATTTTCCCTATAATTATATGGTATAAAACATAATTATGGTTCTTCATCATATATATAAATGAGATCTTTGTGAGGATAATAGGTGGAATCAAAACAAATATAAATAATTTTTGTGACTAATTTATTACTAATTGGATGACTATATCATATAAGTTATTCACTCCCATAACGGTACAGGTTGTGTACGGTTTATACTGTATTATAGCCAAATGCAACTATATATTATTTCTCATTGATTCACCAAAGTATGCTAGTAATTTAAACAAATTTGGTGAGAGAATTTTTATGTACAAAAATTGACGTAATTTCATCAAAATCCAGCTAATGGAAAATGACAAAATCTTGAAAGCAGTGGGAAAAGGAAAAAATTGTGAGGATTTATTTGTCAAAAAAAAATGAGAACATAAAAGGCTGCTAAATTTTTTTGTTGGCGGCCGTGTAAGGTAGTTTCGTGGCGGCTGCACAGCAATAATAAATAAATAAATAAATCTATATTTATTTAGTAGTAATAATTTAATTTTAAAATATTTATTTTACCCTTAATTAAATAATTTATATCCACACAAATTTATATCATTCATTTCAGATAACAAGTATAAACTTTTTATCAAAAACTCATGTATTATTATATTAAGTTAAATTTTTTATAAAAATTAATAAATTTCAAATTCTGAATCTATTTTGTCTCCGACTCAAATAAAATTACGCCAAAATACTTAAATTATGGTGTTGGTTCTGAGTAGGTCATACGTGATGTGCCGCTGGGTTCAAAATCCCATCATTTTTGGACTCAAATTTTTACTTTAATTAATGTGCTTTCTAGTCAAACTCCAAGTCTTTGCAATTTTGGCCTTCTTTCTTTTGTTTTCTTTATCCTTTTGTTTTTAATGCTCGTCTCTTCCTAAATTTTCCACCATTTCGTCCAAATAATATTTAAAAAAAATAACGATATAAATAAACCAATTTTTTAATGAGTGGCATATATATGTCTTCTCTTCAAATTCGATGACATATTTGAGCTTTTTCTGAACGTCAAATAAATAATTTTGTATAACTAGTGGATCAGTGGAACATTTTTGACGGCACTATTTAGTCATTCTGTAGGAGAAAAACTACCAAAAGATTTCCCTTTCAGATGATTATAAAAGGACTAGTTATAATCCCTTGTGATGCTATTTTTCATATTATTAATTACTACTATTAAAAAGAAAAGAAAAGGAAGATGTTTCGTTAACGTAACAATCTGTTTTTGTTATATATTGAATTTTATCACTCAGAAGTAATAATACAATTTTGTTGTTGTTTCCTATTGAAATTTGATTCTAAGATATTCCCAACACATCATTATTATTATAATTCATTTTTCGTCACTTTAAAATTTGTTATGAATATGTATATTATACAATCTTTAATTGAATACATTTGTAAAATGTGCATTTTACAATCCACTAAATATCTATCGACTTTGATTACGTCAATGATATATTCTTGACTTTTATATTATCTAGCTTTGTTCATGACACACTCTTGCAATTTGTGCTACCCTCAAGGCTTTTGAATTTTCAATTGGTTTTTTTGAAAAATAAGTAAACACATTATCATAAAAGCGTTGTATTTTGTTTTTAGTAAATATATTTGAATTTTGTTAAACTTTTTTATGTTTTTGTTATAAGTTTGTTTTGATGTGAAAATGGAGAAAAGAAATTTGATGGGGTCTAAGGGTGTGTTCGGCGTGGAAATATTAATCTTTTCATATTTGGTCGATTAAAATTTTTGTAAAATATTTTCTCGAGAAAATATTTTTTTTTTTTTTTTTTTTTGAAATGAGGAAATAACTTTGACAATAGACGTAGCTCGGATGGGATGGGCCAGCCCATATTGACAGCTCTACTATTTAGGCACATATCTGAGTTTTAAAATGATTTTCCTAATTAGTTTAGCAAAATTCATTTTATTTTATTTTTCAATTTTTACATTCATTTCGTTACGTAGAATCCGTTATTAGACCAAAACTCTTCTATTTAGACAAAATATTTCAACTACTATTAGTTTTTAAAATGTATCAAATTTCAAATACTATTAGTTTTTAAAATGTATCGCATCAAAATAAATCTACATGTATTCTTTTACAAAAGTTAATCTAACATAATAAATTATGTCCAATTGTTAAAGCAAAACTCTCTATATTTTTTTTAATCCGACTATGATATAAATTAAAAAGATAGTTAACAAAAGCTATTGTTAAACAAAGATATTAACTTTTGATGGATGCAATCAATAAAAGAATATCATTACAAATATAATGCTAAAATGAAAAATGGTCATTCAAATTAAAGTATTACGCAAGTAAATGTGAAATGGAAATTTCTAAAACAAAAAATATAGAGTAAAATTTAAAAAAATTGCTTTGCCCAACGACAATTATTGTCGCCATAATGCTCGCTGATTCCGTTCGGCCCTTTGCAATGACTATACACAGTTTATCTCAATTATTTGTCGATCTTATCCCTCCAAGAATCCTTCATTTTATTTTGTGTATGTTTATATTTTTTGGTTTTTTTATCAAATCACTTTTTATTTTTATCATCCTATTTTCTATGTTTTATTTTGTATGCTATAAACTTACTACTGTTGGGATATATACTATTAATCATATGTTAAGATATAATATTTATTATAGAATAAATATTTGCTCAGTTTTAATAGATCATATATTCGTTTATGGTGTCTATTTACTTATATAGTAGATGATTTAGTGTGTAGTGTTTTAGCTTATACACAGAGGATTAAATCATCGGTTCTTATAAGTATAAAGTTTTTTGTTCACAATCTAGGATAGAAATTGGATATGCCATCGGGTACGATTGTAGCACAAGATTATATGTAATTTATCCTGATTATGGGAACGGTATAGTTCCAACTTCTTGTGCTAGTACATTTTGTATGTATTGAGCGGGACTGAGTAGAGATAGTTGTTTTAGACTGACTGACAAAAATATATTCTCTAAACTATTAAATGTACTTATATTCTTAATCCTGATATAACTATTATGATCTGTATATATTAATTATCGTTTTGATTTATTAAAATGTGAGATTCTGAGATGGATCAATATGCCTGATAAGTTGGATGATAATAATATATATTGGTGAAATAATAAGTTAGTTGATGGAATCCATGTCTCGTTATAGAGATTGATTGATATGCCTTTTTGAGAAACTTATAAGTTTTCATCGTGTCAAATCTTACAAGTGGATTTATGAATCCGACACATGAAATAAGTTAAGTAGTGCTCTAAAGCAAATTAATCATTAAATTAAATTCGTCAGTAATTTAATTTATTGATTAGTATCTGAAATCTTAACATGGGGAATTACACAAGTGTTTAATGGGGAATTACGAAATATAAATAGAGGAGTGCAATTACGAATTTCTAGTGGAATGATTTATAATTTATTATGGTAAGAATAAATTCAAATTAATTATTTGAATTATTTCCATAATAGGAAACCTCAGTAATTAGTTATGTGGTCCCTCCAGTACCCATATATAACTAGAACTCAGAATCCTATTTCTATGGGAAAAGGAAGAATAATATGGTTTTTTCTAGTCTTTTAGAAAAACTAGGTTTTCTAGTCCTTTTTGGATTAGGAAGAAATCTCTATAAATAGGGATTCTCCTAACCTAGAAAAATAGGAATTAGTTTTCTATCATACTTGCCCACCCAAATATTGAGAGAGTTCGGATGTAATTTGGGATCACTGTAGAAGATCATAGTTGTTGTCGTCTATCTTATAGATATAGTTGTTGTCTATCTTATAGATTCGCTTGAAGGTCATCTAACTTGTGGATTCGCTTAAAGGTATTTGCTCACGCTTCAAGAGGTATTTATCGAATTAAATTTCAACAAGTTTATGTGTTTAGCATGATTATGTGTTCTAGCATAAACAATATTGGTTATCTATTATTCATGTAAGCCATAAGATTATAATAGACTTTCGCTGTGAATATATGTTTTCCAACAACTACTCCATCAGAAAAGAAAGGATTATATGTATACTTTCAATGTCATTAATTATGGATAGTAACGCAACATATTTGGCATGAAATTAATTCAAAAATGTTGTTTGATTTTACTTGGTCAACAATTTTAAATTCATTTTCCGTCTTTTATTTGCATTTTGAATTGTTGCCTAAGATGTTTGATAAATGTATTCATATACAATGATATACTTTAACAATTGCAATTCCGCTTCTTCCATTTTTTGTTTATTTGTTAAATATTTTATTTTTTATTCACTTAATAGCATAAATCATATTTACATGATTATCAAGTTACATAAAAAAAAAACTAAAATTTGAAAAATACTTTTAACAGTTGCCTAAGATATTGATAAATGTATTCATATAATACAATGATAAACTTTAACAGTTGCATTTCCACCTTTTCCATTTTTTGTTTATTTGTTAAATATTTTAATTTTTATTCACTTAACAACGTAAATCATATTTACATGATTATCAAGTTACATATAAAAAAAAAAACTAAATTTTGAAAATTAAGCCAGGTAAAGCAACCAACATGTTAAAATATAGGGAAAAAGGACAAATATACCTCCGAACTATCGTAAATGGTATGCCGATACCCTCCGTCATACTTTTGAGACATTGGTGCCCCTGCCGTCCAAAAACTAGAGCATATATGTCCTTCACTCTAACGGAAGACTAAATAGGGACACGTGGCACAATCTTATCCGTCGATCCGATATTTAATAAATGTCAGGTCGATGGATAAGATTATGACATGTGTATGTCCGTTAGTATAAATGGTATATTTGCTCTAGTTTTTAAACTGCAAGGACACCAATACCTCAAAAGTATGACGAAGGGTATCTGTATACCATTTACGATAGTTTGGGGGTATATTTGTCCTTTTTTCCTAAAATATATGATAATATAAATATTTTTTATATTATTATCATTATATAAAAGAATGTGTTGGCTTTATTTAATTTTAACCACCATAGTTTGTGCCCTTAGTGTTGGATTCAATTATTATAAATATACTAATATATTAATGTTACAAACCCAGCCTAGAAGTGCTGGAACCTTAGAACATTGGTATAATTAAAGCAGATTTTAATTGGATAATAGTTATTGAACTCTATTATTCTCTTTGCCAAAATAACATGTAGTACTTCGACAAATTATAACTAAAGAAAAATAAAAAAGATTCTAATATTTTCTTGAGCAATATAAATATACTAATATGCTTGTATCATTGCAAGGAATTTAATTTTTCTTGATTTTCCTGTAACTATAACATTCCTTCTGTTCTCTAGGTGCTCATCTTTCACCGGAAAAATTATATGATAAGAGAGATTAAATATTAACTATTATAAATATAGATTTAATTTTAATTAACATATACTTTACACAATTGAGAAAAAATATTTACACACTTTTCGTCAAATTTTTAGTTGTGCCACTGAATCAGAGACAACATGATTCGACAAGTTACCGATGGTCATGAATCAAACAACTTATTATAACTAAAATAGAAAGAATTAGTTATTAAATTTGTTGTAAATCTATCACTCATTAATTAGCTAGTAGCAAACATAAATTTTTAATAATTCGTCACTAACCTATTCTATGACGGATTTTTATTGTTCAGCAATAATAATTGTTGAATGCTAATTCTCTTCTCTCTCTCTTTTTAAGTGTATTCGGGATAAAATGATGCTTCATTAGCTTATATATGCTCACAATAAATGAACAAATAAAGTAAAAATATTGAGAATTTTAGTAGCTACATGAACTTTTATTTTATCCTAAAATTTCGATTTTCACTTAGTAATTCCTTTTCCCTATCCCTAATTTCTTTATTTTTTATTTTTTAAAAACAAATGATTTTTGGAATCTTGGCATTGCCACTTTTTTGTTATACTTTTTCTAGAAAAAAATATTTTTAGTAGAAACTATTGAAAGTACATTTGAATGAGTATTAGAAATATACTTCCATATTCTTACGCTTCGCTGGCTTTGTTGAGTTCTAATCCCGCAACTCTGTCCCTCCACTTTTCTATTGTTTCTTTTTATTATTATTATTTTATGATAACATTAAATAATATATAAAATAAGTTTATAGAAAAAATAACTTTAATTTGTCTGATGTAAAATAATCAAACTTTAATTATTCCATTGAGGAGCGCAAGATGACACATTATTTTATATGAGCCATCCCCTAAATATAGGGTATAGCTTAATACGAGCAATGTGTTGAAAAATACATGAGTAGTTTGACATTTTCATTAAATTAAATTAATAAATTGATTAGGTTTACAACAGAAGTTCAAGATAGGATACTAATAAAGTAATTAAGAGATTTTAACACAAGATAGCCGTATTCCAAAATATAATCGATAGATGTATAATATTTGTGTATATATACATATATATGTGAGTAAATTTATGTATAATTTATGAGATATGTGAATTCATGATCTTTACACAAAACTAATATTTCATGGATATATTTTTTATAAATTAATCAAATATTACATGTTGACATTCATGCTATATAAAGATTTAACGATCCAATATTACATGTTGAGTAACATCAATAATATCACGATTCAAATTTGAATAGAAATGAAAAATCCAAGTAACACTTTTTTATATTTAAAGTTTAATAGAAATTATTCAATATATTCCATTCTTCATTTTTACTATTATTGTTCTCAATATTTTTCTTTTCTTAATATTTACATAATAGCTTCTTTCACTCTTGTAATTTTCAATTTTGCTTTGAAAATATTTTTCTTGAGCCAAGGATTTACCGATAATAATCTCTTTATCTCATACAAAATAAAAATAAGATTAATATATACTCTACTCTCCTCATATTCTATTCGTGGAATAATAACAATAAATATATTGATGTTAGAACCATAAAGGCAGAAACCATGCTCAATAATTCTTTGGAGCAACATATATTTAATGTATACATTGCATCATGATTAATGAGCATGCTCCCTTTAAGTCAATTGATTTTTTTCTTATTTTTCAAAAAACATTAAAATTAAAACCAGGGTTGAATAACTCCAAATGCTTGTCTCTTTAGTTAATTTATAATCTAATACACCTATTAAATTAGGTGGAGTCTTGGACCACACCACTAGCTTTTGTAAAATTCTAAAAACAATTAAAATAATAATAATAATACATTTAAATGTCCAAATTGCCCACACAATTTATTAGAATTTTAGCTTATACAGAGTGGATTAAATAGTCAAAACTCAAAACGTATCAGGATAAGAAAACATATTAGGTATTAACCAAATTGGCCTAGTCCATAGGCAATTAAGAGGCCCAACTTTTAAAACCCAACAAATATGTGTCATTTTGCAGAACGAAGAAATAATATCTTTCTGACATTTTAGAAAAAAGTTATATATATATTTAAAAGATAGGATTAAACTTTTTGGTTTTCCATGGTGTTCGGTACTCATATTGAAGCCCGATTAAATTTAAATTCGGGCACCGGAAAGTCCCACATTGGAGGTAAAGCGCTCCCTAACAAAGGCGACTCCGTACTCAAGAGGCATGAACCCGGACCTCTTGGTTTAGGATGAAGGAGTACTTACCACTCCACCACAATTCTTGTTGATTAGGATTAAACTGTTGTTAGTTGACTCTATATTGTGGTTCAATTTTTTAAGGTAGCATTTTTATTTATATATATATATAAATTATTATGACGTGTCTTGAAATGTTGACGTGGAGATTCACTTTGAAAATTTTGTTAAATAGCATTAAAAATTAGGATTATAAAATATGTCGTTATGTAGTTCATGAAGTACATGTGAATTGTCATTTTGTATGCTTCAAGCTTTCTTTTTCTTCTACTTTTCTTTTTGTTGGTATTTTTGATGAATTTATTTCCATTTTCTTGATTGTATAACGGTTTGTAAAAGTATGTCAAATTTTGTTCCTCTCTCTTTTGATATATGTCTGTTTATTTATTTCCTTGTTTTTTATCACCAAAATAATAGATTCATAGGAATACATTTTTAAGTGTTTATTCTCTACTAAAAATACACTTTTCTATGGAAATTGTCTCCTTGGTAACTTAGTTGGTGAATTTTCATTAAAGTTTTTTTGACGATGAGCCAAATTCTGATGAATTAAAATGATCTATCAGATATTAACATTCGCCTTTAGTAGTGTGTTTATCCAATTGAACGTATAATGACAAACAAGCAATAAAAGACACGCAAGAAAAAATATATTGAAATATTTAAGCAACATCAACTGAATAAATTAAAAACATTTGGTTTAGATGATTCAAGAGCCAACAAAGCAGTATTTCAACATGGTGAAAGAGAGATTATTATTATTATTCATTATTATTATAAGAAGAAAAGCTTAGTTCCTTACTAAATTTATTTTTCAATTAATATAATCCCAGTATCTTTATCTTTTATCCTTTTAAGGTTAGGGTGGGGATAACGTCGAAAAATTACAGGTAAAAATGATTATGTATAATTATATCGTATATATTGATTATCTTTAACTTCTTTATGAATCTAATTCTTTATATTTTAACGTCAATGGCTTCAACTGCTGCTAGGTCGGTGGAGTTTGGGGCCAAAGTTGGCTTATACATATATAATATAATAGAAGAAAATAATAAGAAGTTTGATTAGGTGGCTAACTACATATGGAGAATGACTCATCATGTTATACTCCTTTCTTTTAATGTTTCATTAGATTTTCTCTTTTAAAGAAGATTCTGGTTTGTATTTACCAATGGAAAATGGAAAGAGCTACTAGGAAAATATTATATTGAAACAGGAAATTTCAATGTTGTTATATTACTTATGCTAAAATTAAGTGCTATAAATGCTACTTTCCCCATTTTATTTTAGTAATGAAATCAATTTTCCTTTTCATATGTTTCAACCTTCTAGTTATATGTTAAAATGGTGCAATTTTACAAGGAAATCACCATTAATTTATTTTTGTATTTATTGATTTGTCATTTCAAAAGTTTAAATAAAATTCTACTCGTATATTTTACTTGAAAATTTAAATAAAAATTCAGGTGATTTCTCTCCAAGTTAACATATCAAATATTAGTTAAATTATGAACATAAAATGCCAAAATATATTTTTCACAATACATTATTATTGAATTGTTGTATAAAAGTTTAATTTATCGAACATTAAAAATTTAATATTTAATATCTATTTTTAATTATCATTATCAATTACTATATCTAACTTTAAAAATATCAAATATAATATCGAAGACCCATTCCTAATTGAAATAAATGATAGAATATGATATTCCGAAGTTGATTAAATTACCAAGGATATTTGTTCCTCCTACAATGCCCACTTAGAACAAATAACTAACTAAATGACCAATAATGGACCCAAAGATACCAAATTTTGTAAAGAGAATAATATGCCAACTCACTATTGAAACAATACCCACCCCACCTCTCCCTATTAGAGAAATTAAACTAATCGACATGATTAATATTTTTAGTGAACATCAATAAAGAATATTAAAAATAAAAAAATAAAAAATAAAAGTATTTATGATAAGACCTAAAACAAGAATATGTAACACATGAAAATGAAAGGGAAATTAAAAGGAAAGAAGGAGGTCGGTTCCTTGCACCCAACGTATCTTTAGGTTTTGCTTCGGAGCTAGGTTCGGACTTTGTTTATGTATGACCTTTTAAAGGATAAGAACGACCCCCCTACCTCCTTACCCACCCCCCCCTCACCCCTAATATTTTTTCTTTACAAGTAGCCTTATATTTCTCACACCGCCTCCAATTCCTATATTTTCCAAACCATAGTTTTTATTTTTCTCTTACTGTCACTAATACACCAAGCGTTACTACTTTCAAGAAATATAAACAGTTCTATTTTTTTGTTTTACAAAGCTGGCGATCGATAATCAAGACATCACTGTTCGTGAATTCAAGCCTAAGAATAGGCGAATCATGGTAAATTTTTGTGTTTAAAAATGGAGATTTAGGTTTGTTTTTTTTTGGGATTTTTGGTGATTGTGTTTTTAATGTGTGTTTAGGGAGCTGGAGGACCTGATGAGGAAGATAATAGATGGCCACCGTGGTTGAAGCCATTGTTGAAGGAACGATTCTTCGTTCAATGCAAGTTACATGCTGATTCTCATAAGAGCGAATGTAACATGTACTGTTTGGATTGTATGGATGGTGCTCTTTGTTCGATTTGTTTATCTCATCATAAGGACCATCGCGCCATTCAGGTTCGTTTGTATTCCTTGTTTGTATGTCTTTGATAAATTGAGATTCTTCCTAGCTTAGTTGATTAGCTATCTGAGCTTTTACTTGGTTGATTAGGATTTGATTTTCATTCATTTCCAATTTCCCCTTTTCTTTCCTCCATTAAGATGATTCTGGTTTCAGTTTTCCGCCATTTTGGTCACATATAGAGAAATGGAATCACAAAAATGCACTGTTTTGAAGCATCCATTTTGAATTTGAATTTGAATTTTTTGGGGTTTCTGCCATTTTTGTCAAGTACAGAGGACTTTTTATTTCTCTCCTTTACCCTTTTCCTTTAATGGAATAACAAAAGAAATGTACTGTTTTAAAGCACCCCTTTTGATCAAAATTGTGTATTTTTTCATGGTTGACTTGAAGATTGACTGATTGAATGTGGGTTGCTCTGTTTTTTTTTTTTTACAGATACGGAGGTCATCGTACCATGATGTGATAAGGGTGAATGAAATACAGAAATTTCTGGACATCACTTCAGTGCAGACCTACATTATCAACAGTGCAAAAGTTGTTTTCTTGAATGAGAGACCACAGCCTAGGCCAGGCAAAGGTGTCACTAATACCTGTGAAGTTTGTGAAAGGAGCCTTCTTGATTCCTTCAGATTCTGCTCTCTTGGTTGTAAGGTACTAAACTAATTTTCTTTGACTTTTAATAATGGTGTCATAAAATTAACTTGCTGTAATTGGCCTTTTTGACAAAATGTGAAGCAATTGGTCCATTATTGGGGACAAATTTTGGCATCATCAACAGATTTTTGGGATACAGATTAAAAAATATTTAAAAATTTGGGATTTTGAGATTGGAAATTGGGAATGGGTGATTCTGAATCTTGATTGTTAGAACTTCTAGAAGCAAGTTGTATTTAATTTGTAATTTTTGATTATTTTCAGATTGTTGGGACTTCAAAGAACTTTGTTAAGAGGCCAAAACAATCACCGGAGAAGAAGAGATCCTCGCCGGCTGCAGCAGCACTCTATGACTCGGAAGATTCCTACAGCAGCAGCAGCCATGGCCGGCAGAAGAGTCCAAGCAACAAGGTCCACCAAAGTTTCAGTCCGTCAACACCCCCTCCAACTTCTGTTAATTACAGAACAGCCAAGCGAAGAAAGGGAATTCCGCATCGAGCCCCAATGGGAGGACTAGTTATAGGTTATTAAGTTTTAGAACAATCAAATCGAAGTCCTTCATTTGCTCCTAATTATACATCAGCCTTAGTAAAGATCAGAATTCAGAACGCAGAATGCACTCTTCCTTATAAAAAACACTAGTGCTTTCTCTAGAAAAGGCCAGTGTTTGCTTTATTGTGTATATACTTTTAGCTACTATAGTGTATGATGGGAAAAGTTGGAGGGGTGGAAGTTGAAATAAGAAAATGTTAAGGGACTAATAGGGAGTTCAAAGTTAGTTGGGCTTAGAAAATAAGCTATATATTATATTATAATATATAGTATATGATGAAATATCAAGATACAGTGACTCTTGGCTTTTTAGAGTGTGGGTATACATAAGTTTTTTTTTTTTTTTTCTTTTTTCCTCCTGTAATAAAAAATGTAAATATAATGTTCTTATAGTTTGGAATATGTTAACAATCTTCTTGTTTTTAATACTTCCTCCGCTCTTTGATTTTTTAAATTAAGATAAATATATTGAATCGAACGAAGTATTTGTTTGATTTTTGAGCAGCTAGTATAATCTGCTAAAGTTGGAAACTTTTGACTGGTTGAGGTACTAACTGCCAATAAGTGTGTCACAATACGGGCCCAGGTTAAAGGGGACAAAATACGACGTGGCGGTAAATGATTGGATGAAAGATGCTAGGTGTTGATTTTTGGACATTCTGGGGGTGTAGGTTGTAGACTTGTAGCAGCCACCACGGGGCTACGTTTTTTTATTTTTATTTTTATTTTTCGTTCGATAACTATATAGGAATCTGATTAAATTTGAATTTGAGCTAAAAAAATTTATATTAGGAATAAAGTGTTACTTAACAAAGATAACTTTATATCTAGAGACACTCAAATTCAAAATCTGATAAAAAATAAAGAAGTATTTATAACTTTATCACAATTCGTGTTCGTAGGGATTAGTTTCTTGGTGGAGGGGTTTTCTTGTTTGTTAAGTGGAGCTATGGTTGATTGATGGCCGTTGGATTAAATGATTGATTTGACGGTCGTGATTCTGCAATGACGTTTAATGAGTACGAGTTTTTTGACTAATATCGGGCTTGAAGAAAAATTAGCGGGCCGGGCTCTGCCATGGCCATTAAAATGTCCGTTCAATTATGCCCCTTTTTAACTTTATTTAAATAATAATAATATTAAATGAGAAGAATATCGTAGAAGAAATGATGATGTGTGGTTTTGGGGACCCCATAAAATAGCAAGTGGCAATTTGTTTGAAAATAACTCTTTGGTTGTTTAATAGTTTAAATTCCATATAATTCAAATTGCAAAAAAGTTCTATGTATATTATATGCAGAAGTGATTTCGGATTCAACTGATAAGTAGATAATTTATTCGGAAGATATAGAGGTCGAGAATCAGATAAAATGTGAGCGTGATTTAGTTTCATTTTTTTTTAGTAGGTCTTGCTATCTTATTCTTTCATTTTTAGTATTAGTTAATATTTCATTTCTTTTAGTTATTGTGTTTTGTTTTAGCGTTGCTATTATTTTGAATTCAGTGTGACTTCTTTGCTATTGAATTTGCTTTGCATATCTGTTTTTATAAGTTTTACTTAAGCAGATGAACTATAAAAAACAATCTCTTTAATAAGGCTGAGTATACGTCACTTTCCTTAAAGCTTAATTATGAGATTACACTAAGTATGTTATTGTCGTATATTATATGGCTATCTTAAGAGTGTTAATTAATGTGGTTGGATGGAAGAAGCATGTTTAGGATGAGGTTTGGTACGTGGTGCTCGTGTGATGGTAACTTTAAGAGTAGGGCACGTGAAACATGACCAAAATTTGCCATTTGAAACCCCCAAAGTCCAAAAAAGATATGATTGACTACTTTTTGTTACTTAACTGCCATCTCTTTGGCTTTGCTTCTCATCAGTTTCTGTATACTAATTTGACTTGTAACTTCTAACTAATATCTGCTTCCACTGTGTTTCCTTAACATTGGTCTAAAAAAACATATAAAGCAAATGTGTATGTTTTTTCCTATCTAGGGGGTTACAAAGGCAGCACATTCTTTAAGATTTCAAATTATTACGAGTTCACGTGAATTTAATAATTTTTATCTGAGACTATATATATATATTTAAAAATATTACTAGATATTTGATTGTAAACTCAACAATGATTGATGTAGTATTAATTGAAAATCATTATATAAATTTATAAACTTTAAATCTTGAATCTAGTAAAGTAAGTGTAAAAATAATTATATCGTCAAGTCTATCTACTGATCCTAAATATAAGACAAAACATTTGCTATAATAATTAAAAGTGACGTGATCGTGTAATCATGAATTCTAGAGGTTTTCCTTTTATCTTTTTAACTTCTTTTCCACATTGATGCAACAATAATTTTTGAAAATAAACACTTGACACAATGTTTTGTTATCTCGATGAAAATCAAGTAATGCGTTTTGATTTAATTTATTGATCTATTGTGAAAAAAGAGTATATAATTAAAAATAAGTTTCTAAAGCATGCCCCACAAGCACCCAACCTTTCTTTTGCTCTTCCTTCGGTTTGTCTCCACGAACTCGCCACTTAGGAGCCCTACTCATATTCCAAAGGCGCTACTTCAATTCAAGCACAGTTACTTTTCAAAATCGAATCTTCCGATTATGACTACCTTTCTTTACGGTTCTGAATTTGCTTACTTCTTCTTTATTATTGCATATTTCCCTTTTGGAATGGAAAAATGTGTGATAATGAGTTGCCACATTGTGAACGGTACTTATATGTATAAAAACAATTGCGGGGGCTGCCCAATTGACACTTTTTTTTTTGCCTTTGGCATGTTTTTTTCCTTTATTTATACCCCCTTTAATTGCATGAGGAAAAGATTGAATGTTCTTTTGTAGAAGTAATTAAATTGTACATTTGTTGGTTGCCATTTGCTAATTGAAGATGGAATCTTATTTATTTCCAATATATTAAACATTGTGACAAAGATCTCTTTGGTGATGCTACTTGTGCCACTCAACATACTTTATTTACTTAATTCTTTTTGGTATGCACTATTCAAAAATATTCAAATATGTCTTTTTAGAGGTAGTTAACACTATGTGTAAATGTTTCTAAAGCCTATTACAATCTTTATTAATATGCAAATTTATTACTACTAAAAGCTATTTTTGTTGTAGTGATGGAAAATACGGTAGAAAACATAACTAGATACGTAAAAAGTTGAAATAATTTGATGAGATTAACAATATAATCCAACAAAGTACTACAGTAGCCGTAGGCAGATGTTTTGTGTTTAAATATAAAAAAAACAGTTTAATTTGCTTCTGCCAATTTGGCCAGGCAAAAGAATCTAGTCCACATGAATGAAAGAGCATATTAATTAAAAATATAAGAAACGTATAGCGTCACTAACTATATAGATGTCTGCATGCGATGGTTCTACATTAACATATGAAAGTAATAATTTAGCGATAAAGTTAAAATTAATTTTATGTTATATTTGATTTGAATTATTAGTTAAATACAAGATTATTTTATCTAATTATTTATACAAAAATGATGAAATTATAATCCATATAAAACATTGGACAAAATATTCATATGGAATACAAAATGCAAAAAATAGCGTCATGTTTATCTCTATCTAAACCTTCGTAAAAAAGTTATATATATTTATCCTTCGTCATACTTTTAATTGGGATAAAAATATATACCTATATACTCTCAGAAAAAGTTATACTTATCCTAATATTGGATTGGGTGAAAGAATAATATTAAGAGGAAATTTTAAGTAAAATAATAATATCCACATAAGATAATAAGGATAGAGAGACATGAGAGTAAACATTCAATAGACAAATATATACCCAAATTTATATGATAAGAATAAATATATTTTAAAAATATAACAAAAAATAACTATATTTTTTTTAATTATTCCATTTCGCATACCAAATTATCCAACAAAATGATCAAAGTGCTGGAATAATGAGAAACACGAAGCAATAATGAGTAAGGATGGTGCCTTTTTTACTTTCAGCTATATATTTTTACCTACATCAAATTATTCCTTTCAAAACATACAACTTTTTTTCATACTTTTAGGCAGAGATACCTTGAACAGTAAATTGTAATTTGAATCTTGTAGTTGAGTGCCCTTTCACTGTTTGTTCACTCCTTAATTCATGTCACATGCCACATTGTTATCGAAAAATATACCTCCTGATCTTGCTGGTTTCTATTTCTATTTGGTGTATTTTTCTCAATATATATAATAGAAAATTCTTAATTATTAGTAAAATATGTAATTATTTAAAAGTGTATATATATATATATATATAAATGTATAACTTATTTTTGTAATTTTGAAACAAGTGTTTTTAAATAATTATTAATATTAGTGTTAGTGTTAGGTATAAGTTAAAAATCTTAATATGCAACCATGGATCTTAGTGTCATGACCCTCCACTTTGTCATTCCACTTAGGCATAAAATTAAAGCATAAGTGAGCTAGCCTAAGGGTGGAGAATCTAGAGTCATGAAGTGGTTTGTTGAAGGCTCTAGAATATTCAAGATAAGTTTTGGAAAATTTTAGAATTCTCTAGGCTTGTAGAGAATTCTAGAAGAAGGACTAGATTGTAAATATGTAGGGAATTGTATAGTAATTTTTATTTACACTTTAACCTCTAAGAGATAAGTATAAATAGAAGGGCTCTCATTTGTACCAAGCAAGTTGTAAAGCCTTCATCCAAGCAATACAAAACCTTCTTTAAAAGCTCTTTCATTTTCCTAGTGATCTAAGTTTCAAAAGGCTTACTTAAATTATTCGAGAATGAATTATCAAGTGCCGCACGAAATATTAGTGGAAATCTAATTCCGAAGCATTAGTCTCATACAGAAATCCTATGTAAAAGTTAAAATCATGGGAGTACAATGACTTTTGCTAAATTAGAAAAAGAAAAGTCAAATGAATACTTTCCAAATGAGATACACAAAAGATTAGAAAAAAATAATAAGAAAAAGATGGAGAAACTTCAATTTATATATATATATATTTATATTTCTTTTTGGTTAAGAAAGTTCAATAATTGGAAGAGAGTTAAAGGTGGGAAGAAAATGAAGTGTAGATAAAAGACGTGTCGATTCATAAAGGGACATGTAGATGATTCTTTTGCATAACCGGTTTCTTTGGTAAGGGGCCTATGATGAGGGAATTTTGACACGTTGTCTACTACAAGAACGTTCATAATAAGGCTATATTTAAGAATTATATGCTCTAGAATAAATGAAAATAATGTAAATAAAGATGATCATGACAAAATACTATCGACAATCTCACAAATTATTCTAAACAAAAATTATAATATGCTACAATACATTGTCTATAATCTATTAACAAAAAATAATTAATTGATATATTTATATTAACTTTATAAATAGGGTTATTTACGGCTTTTTTTGCGCAAAATTAACGAGATCTTACTATATTTCAAAATATAGTACTTTAATTACAAAACATTGCAGGATGCATGTATCATCAGTGCACATACAATATTTCTCATGCTAACTAAAATTTGGGTTCAGTATTAGATGATTGAAATTATATGTATATGTGTATCATGTATGGTTATAGCTAGGTATATCTGCGTTTTTAAAGTAAAATTTAGGTGTACATGTGGCCAACTATGTGTAGACATGATTAGAGATTTTAGACACACAAATACATGAATAAATATGTAATAGAATTGCACAATCTCACTATATTGTACTGTATTTTATTCTGTTGAAGTATCGTTATAAAAATTAATTTGTGAATCGATATAGCTAGTTCAAATAATTTTTCCAAAAGAAATCATGAAATATTGTGAATGTTTGCTTCATCACATATACATTTATTGTTTAATGATCTATATTTCAAGTTTAATATATTATTAACAATTAACTTATTTAATTTAATGTAAACAGCAAGTGTCTACAATACCTTACATTTTCTATCTACTAGTATTACCTTTAATATATAGTTTGATCAATGAGGAGTCAAATTAAGTGATGACTGTTTTGCCAATTGTCAGTTTTTTAAGGGGCCAATGTGACAGCACATATATGAACGGTCCTTGATTTTTGGCATTTTTTTTGTACAACTGGATCATTTTCGTGTTCGATTTTCATATTAAAACACGATTAAATTTAAATATAAATTTACTTATTATAGAGTTCATTTTTAAAGTGACACTTCAATAGAACTCTTTCCATTCTTAGAAACTTGAATTTTATATTTTTGAATGAGGATAGAAAATTACTATCATTCTATCACAATTCAAATTTGTGAGGCTTCAAGAGAGTTGATACATCTATATACCTTATTTCATTTCTTTTGTAAAAAGGAATACTACAAAAGTGAATTAAGTTGCTAATTTTTTTACCTTATGTTAGATTTTTTATGGCATATACTTTCTTTGTTTATTCTATCTGAAAAAAGAAGCAAATTCATTAATTTAATAACAATGTAATAATAATTTAATCATAAATAGCAATAATGTTGTAAACTTGTAATCACATTAATAGATTAATAAATAAAAATAATGTTAAATTTTTCTGTCACATAAAATGAGAAAAAGGAATTAAAATATTACTTAATAAATAATAAGCGAAAGAGTAAAATTAAAAAAATATTCTTCCTTTATTTTAATTTAAATCTTCTTCCTTTGTTTTAATTTAAATCTTCTTCCTTTATTTTAATTTAAGTGTCTTAAATTGGTTGAACATAAAAAAATTAAATAATAAATTGGGACGTTTAAATTATATAATCTTAAATTAAAAATGTGTAGAGTACTTTAAATTTTGTGATTTTGTATTTGTCATATAAAAAATGAAATTCAATTTTTTACCAAATATTTTTTTTAAAAAAATAGAAAAAGAATTATTCTATTTATAAGATCTCCACGAGGGTAGTTGCATGGATAGTGTATGGTTGGCCAAGTGTCCTAACCTTTGAAGTCTAACGCAGACAGTGCCAGACACTTAAATTTATAAAGAGCAACTTTCACATATAGCAAACAAAAAAATCATATTTGTATGTTATACCAAAGTTTGCATAATTGTGCTCTATAGCAAAAATATATATGTATAATTCGCTATACATATACAATTAAAAGCTATGTCTATTTCGCTATACATATATACAAAAAGAAGCAATTGTATAATTCGTTGGCTCCTCTTCAGATTTATATAATTTCGCTGGCAGATCATTTGTATAAATTGTTGTTAGCCTCTCGTTTGTATAAATCGTTGACAAAAATATTTGTATATCAAAAATCGCTCTCTCTTTCGCTTTATACAAACATAAATTATACATTATACAAACATAAATTATACATTATATTTGTATAATCTGTGTTTGTATAAAACGAGAAAGAGAGAAAGGCAAA
>JAJOOO010000796.1:0-53549 GCA_029582685.1 Solanum piurae | reverse complement strand
GACTTCTGTGCTAGTTGGCTATTTATTTATATGATCTCCTGGGAGTAGCTATTTCTTTTATAGATCAGTTGACAGGGGCCTTGCCGGCCGATGGCTTAATTTTAAATCGAGATATACTTGTTTGATTTCTTGATTGTGTGTGGCTGCCATGCGCTAGTAGCAAATGGTTCAGCAGGGTCGGCTCGGGCCTGAGTTTTGGCATTAGGAGCCAGTTGCGCCCTTGAGTTTGGGGTGTGACATAAACGTTAGAACTCGCCTTGTTGCTACTTGCCGAACCAAGGAGGTAGTTAATAAGAAAAGAATTATCAACATAGATTTAGTGTGATACTATCTAATAGTCTAATGTCAATTGGTGCGAGGGTGAAAACTAAGCCATATATTGATGTGATGTCTAATATGAGGTAAAGGTAAGGGTTAGTAAATTATACACACGTAGCCGGACCAAGGTGCGGGGTGAAATTCTCTATTTGTCGAACCAAGGATTTAGGGATACATAACTTATCACTTTGCATGTAATACACTAGGAAAGGATTGCTATTACTAGGATTACCGCGTTCTGAGCTTATGGGGAACACATACATCCTAGTTACTTTCTCTCATTGATAACAACTAAAGTTTTAATCTTGCTCACTTGCTCTCTAAACAACAATTAGTTATTTGTTACACAACCCCCCTCCCCCCTTTACTTACTTGTCTCGGAAATACGTTGACTAAACGAATATAATCGTAAGTTAATGTTAAGTCTAAACCATATTTCTCGTAGGATCGACCCCAACCTACAAGTTGGGTTCTTTACTTGATAACGATCGCTTATACTTCTTTAGGGAGGTGTAATTTGAGCGTATCAGCACGACGCCCCAGACTTGTTCCCCAGAAATTTGATGAATTTCCTTGGTCGTTTTTCAACTCTAAAACCTCTAGTTTCGATTGGTTCTTTCCCCAAACACTTATATTCGAATACATAACTAAAATATGCAAGAATCTACTAAAAAACAACCTCAAATCTCGTGAAACTACATAATAACTCCTCAACAACTTAACAATTAAGAACCCAATAGAAACTTCAACAAAATCCATCAAGAACTCAATTTCTCTAATATCAAGGACAATACGCTGAAATAAATCATGATTGGCGCGTGGGTGAACTAACCCAACGCTGTGATCTCACATACCTTGTAGGGATCAACCCTTGGCGAAATCCACAAGTAAAAACCTCAAGAACAATGAACTTTAGCTCTTTCTCCTTTTTTTCTCCTCTTGCGTTCTTTCTCTAAAAATCCTAGCGTGAAATCCTTGAGTGCGTAAACTGACAAAATTCAGTTTAGCCCCCTAAGTAATTACCAAAAACGAAATAATTTAATTGGGTAGTGAAAAGTCCATTATACCATTCTAAAATCTGGTTTTGACTTTCCTTATCTAGACAGCCCAACTTCAAATGGACAAATCTCACTCATATGAACTCGAAACTGAGCAAACTCGGCGGCGTTGGAAAGATAATTCAAAGATCTTTCCTAGAGTAAAGAAGTAAAGTTTTGTTCTCTTATTCGTCATGATATTCTAAGGTCATTGGTGCAAGTCGAAATTTTTTTGAGGCATTTTTTGTATTGTTTATGTGTGTTTCTTTTTTTCCCAGCCAATTTGGGGAATTTACATAATATTTGGCCATTTTCGAGCAGTTACGAAAATAAACAAACTTTTATTCTCTTATTCGTCACATTATTCTAAGGTCATTGGTGCAAGTTGAATTTTTTTATGAGGCGTTTTTTGTATTATTTATGTGTGTTTCTTGATTTTTCGGCCATTTTGGAGCATTAATGTAAAATTCGGTCATTTACGGGCATTTACAAAAATAAGTAAAGTTTTGTTCTCTTATTCGTCACGATATTCTAAGGTCATTGGCGCAAGTCAAAAAAAAATTGAGGCGTTTTTTGTATTGTTTATGTGTGTTACTTGATTTTTCGGCCACTTTGGGGCATTTACGTAATATTCGGCCATTTTCGGGCAGTTACGAAAAGAATTAAAGTTTTGTTCTCTTATTCGTCACGATATTCTAAGATCATTTGTGCAAGTCAAAAAAAAATTGAGGCGTTTTTTGTAGTGTTTATGTGTGTGTTTTTATTTTTCGGCAATTTTGGGGCATTTACGTAATATTCGGGCATTTCTAGCAGTTACGAAAAGAAGTAAAGTTTTGTTCTCTTATACGTCACGATATTCTAAGGTTATTGGTGCAAGTAAAAAAAAAATTGAGGCATTTTTTGTATTGTTTATGTGTTTTTCTTGATTTTTCGGCCATTTTGGGGTATTTACGTAATATTCGGTCATTTTCGGGTAGTTACAAAACGAAGTAAATGTTTGTTCTTTTATTCGTCACGATATTTTAAGGTCATTGGTGCAAGTCAAATTTTTTTGAGGCGTTTTTTGTATTGTTTATGTGTGTTTTTTTATTTTTCAAGCATTTTGGGGCATTTACTTATATTCAGCCATTTTCGGGCAGTTACGAAAAGAAGTAAAGTTTTGTTCTCTTATTCGTAACAATATTCTAAGGTTATTGGTGCAAGTCAAAAAAAATTGAGGCATTTTTTGTAATTTCTTTATGTGTGTTTCTTGATTTTTCAGCCATTTTGAGCCATTTACGTAATATTATGCCATTTTCGGGCAGTTACGAAAAGAAGTAAAGTTTTGTTCTCTTATTCGTCACGATATTCTAAAGTCTTTCGTGCAAGCCAAAAAAATTTAAGGCATTTTTTGTATTTTTTTATGTGTGTTTCTTGATTTTTCGGACATTTTGAGGTATTTACGTTATATTCGGCTATTTTTGAGCAGTTACGAAAAGAATTAAAATTTTGTTCTCTTATTCGTCACGATATTCTAAGGTCATTTGTGCAAGTCAAAATTTTATTGAGGCATTTTTTGTATTGTTTATATGTGTTTCTTGATTTTTTGGCCATTTTGAGTCATTTACTTAATATTCGGCCATTTTCGGGAAGTTACGAAAAGAAGTAAAGTTTTATTCTCTTATTTATAACAATATTCTAAGGTTATTGGTGCAAGTTGAAATTTTTTTGCAGCATTTTTTGTAATTTTTTTATGTGTGTTTCTTGATTTTTTGGCCATTTTGAACCATTTATGTAATATTCTGCCATTTTCGGGTAGTTATGAAGAAAAGTAAAGTTTTGTTCTCTTATTCGTCACGATATTCTAAGGTCATTGGTGCAAGCCGAATTTTTTTAAGGCGTCTTGAATTATTTTTTTATGTGTGTTTCTTGATATTTCGGCCAATTTGGAGTATTTACATTATATTCGGCTATTTTTGAGCAGTTACGAAAAGAATTAAAATTTTGTTCTCTTATTCGTCACGATATTCTAAGTTCATTGGTGCAAATCAAAAAAAAAATAGGCTTTTTTGTATTGTTTATGTGTTTCTTGATTTTTTGGCCATTTTGGGGGATTTACGTAATATTCTGCCATTTTCAAGAAGTTACGAAAAGAAGTAAAGTTTTGTAATCTTATTCATAACGATATTCTAAGGTCATTGGTGCAAATCAAAAAAATAATTGAGGCTTTTTTTGTATTGTGTATGTGTGTTTCTTAATTTATCGGCCATTTTTTGGCATTTACGTAATATTCGGCCACTTTCAAGCAGTTACGAAAAGAAGTAAAGTTTTGTTCTCTTATCCATAACGATATTCTAAGGTAATTGGTGTAAGTCAAAAAATATTTGGGCCGTTTTTTGTATTATTTATGTGTGTTTCTTGATTTTCGGCCATTTTTGGAAATTTACGTATTATTCGGCCATTTTCAGGCAGTAACGAAAAGAAGTAAAGTTTTGTTCTCTTATTCGTCACGATATTCTGAGGTCATAGGTGCAAGTATAAAAAAATTTGAGGCGTTTTTTGTACTATTTATTTGTGTTTCTTGATTTTTCGGCTATTTTTGGGCAGTTACGAAATGAAGTAAAGTTTTGTTCTCTTATTCATAACGAAATTCTAAGGTCATTGGTGCAAGTCAAATTTTTTTGGGCGTTTTTTGTATTGTTTATGTGCGTTTCTTTATTTTTCGGCCATTTTGGAGCATTTACATAATATTCGGCCACTTTCGGACAGTTACGAAAAGAAGTAAAGTTTTGTAACGAAAAGATGTAAAGTTTTGTTCTCGAATTCGTCACGATATTCTCATTGGTGCAAGTTGAAATATTTTTGGGCCGTTTTTCTTATTGTTTATGTATGTTTCATGATTTTTCGGCCATTTTGGGGCATTTATGTAATATTCGGCCATTTTGGGCAGTTACGAAAAGAAGTAAAGTTTGGTTATCTTATTCGTTACAATATTCTAAGGTCATTGGTGCAAGTAAAAAAAAAATTGGGGAGTTTTTTGTATTGTTTAAGTGTGTTTCAAGATTTTTTGGCCATTTTGGGGAATATACGTAATATTCACCCATTTTCGGGCAGTTACGAAAAGAAGTAAAGTTTTGTTATCTTATTCATCACTATATTCTAAGGTCATTGATGCAAGTCAAAATGTTTTTGAGGCGTTTTTTATATTGTGTATGTGTGTTTCATGATTTTTCGGCCATTTTGCATCATTTACGTAATATTCGGCCATTTTCGGGCAGTTATGAAAAGAAGTAAAGTTTTGTTCTCTTATTCGTCACGATATTCTAAGGTCATTTGTGCAAGTCAAAATTTCTTTGAGGCATTTTTTTGTATTGTTTATGTGTGTTTCTTTATTTTTTGGCCATTTTGGGGGATTTACGTAATATTCAGCCATTTTCGGGTAGTTACGAAAAGAAGTAAAATTTTGTTCTCTTATTCGTTACGATATGATAAGGTCATTGGTTCACGTCAAAAAAAATTGAGGCATTTTTGTATTGTTTATGTGTGTTCAGCCATTTTGGGACATTTACTAATTCTGCCATTTTCGGGCAGTTACGAAAAGAAGTAAAGTTTTGTTCTCTTATTCTTCACGATATTCTAAAGTCATTTGTGCAAGTTGAAATTTTTTTGAGGTGTTTTTTGTATTGTTTATGTGTGTTTCTTGATTTTTTGGCCATTTTGGGGCATTTACGTAATATTCGGCCATTTTTCGGGCAGTTACGAAAAGAAGTAATTCTCTTATTCGTGATGATATTCTAAGGTCATTGGTGCAAGTTGAATTTTTTTTGAGGCATTTTTTGTATTGTTTATGTGTGTTTCTTGATTTTTTGGCCATTTTAAAGAATTTACGTAATATTCAGTCATTTTTGGGATGTTACGAAAAGATATAAAGTTTTGTTCTCTTATTCGTCACGATATTCTAAGGTCATTGGTGCAAGTAGAAATTTTTTTGACGCTTTTTTTGTATTGTTTATGTATGTTTCTTGATTTTTGGGCCATTTTGGGGCATTTACGTAATATTCGGCAATTTTTGGGCAGTTACGAAAAGAAGTAAAGTTTTGATCTCTTATTCGTCACGATGTTATAAGGTCATTGGTGCAATTCAAAACAAATTGAGGCATTTTTTTATTGTTTATGTGTGTTTCTTGATTTTTCGGTCATTTTGGGGCATTTACGTGATAATCGGCAATTTTCGGACAGTTACGAAAATAAGTAAAGTTTGTTTTTCTTATTCATAACGATATTCTAAGGTCATTGGTGTCACTCCCCGAACTAGGGGAGGCGTGACTAGCACTCGATACCCTATGCCATCGAGTTAGCCACTGAAACATACCAACTAACTCAAATGTGGGCCTAGAAGGTCGGGCAACATAACATCTAAAATATTAAGCCTGGACGATTTGGGTCATTACCGTAATAACAACTCATATAGACAAAGGTAGACAAACCAAAAAACAAATACTAGCTGGCCGACGAGGCCGCAATAGAGGACATACACACATACAAACATATATATACATGCCAAGCCTATGTGGCTGGAAACTGGAAGCGGCAGAAAGAAACCCAGAATATTGTGTCCACAATAGCCTCTATGAGTGTCATAAGCACTGGTCGAGACAAGGCCCCAACTATACCCGAACTGTACAACAAAAGTAAACATCCTATGAAAGCTCCAGGAAGAGGTGGAGCTTACCAACTCACAACTGAATCATGAATCCTAGTGGAGGGGTCAATTAGAATCCCTACCTGGACCTGTACGCATGAAACAAACATTCAACGTCCCCAGGCAATGGGACGTCAGTACGGATAAAAATGTACTGGTATGTAAGGCGGAAAATAGAATCATAAATAGCTGCAATAAAAAGGGTGATAAAGATACCACATGAAACAGAAACTCTGATTGCATCAATGGCTGACATCCTACCTTATATGAATTAAATATGCATGGTATGCTTGCATAATCGTATGTCGTGAATACATATATATAGATGCAAATGCATGTCATACCCAACCAAGTGCTAGAAATGGTGGTGCCTTCTGGTAGGGAACCACCATCATATTCGCCAACTTGTGGCCATATGTGTCTCATACGTATAAATATAGGTAATATGCCACATACCTTCCTATTATAGCTCGGAAGTAGAATGCATAGCATGTAATGTCATGGATTCGTAATGCATTTGTGTTTCCTGAATCATGTTGCCAATCTTGGCTCGTTGGTACTCTTGTCCTCATAATCTCGTAATCACTTTCGTATCACGTGTAAATATCTCGTATAACCATATACTTGTAGATTAAACTAGAACACTTAAATAAAATTGTGAAAGGTAACTTAAACCCGAGAATGTTCATAAAGATCTTAAGGTGCTTCACCTAGTTTTTATATATGTTTCCTTAGTAATTTCTAAAAGAAAGTATTTCCAAAACAAAAACAAGTCCTTTAGTAGTTTAAACATTCGAGTTACATTTAAGAGTTTCGAAAATCGACGTATTATTTTTTAGTTTTTCAAAAAAGAAAGAAAGTAGCGAGGAAGGAGGACTGATTTCAAACTCTTAATGTTCCTCCCTAATATTTCTAAGTTACAACACCTAAAGAAGAATAATAATATATACACACGAACCTACATTCAAGGGAATCGACAAAATGGCACATAGATGCCGAGTAACCTATATAACCGAACGAGTGGAATATCAACATAATTGAGTCACAAAAATACATCAGTTGCAATCCCAATGCCTTTCACATAAGGTATTTCTAACAATAGAATAGTAAAACAACCTTTCACAATTTAGGATTCTAAAATTCATGCTCAAAGGAAGTAACGCTTAGCCTTAACATACCTCAACTCTGGGTCTTGTAGTATTAATGCGGACTGCACCCCTTCCTTAGAGTATGTAATCTACATGAAATCATGTCACACAACCATTACAGGAAAAATATTAACACGTCAGTGTCAAAGTAGCAATTTAGAGCTTACTAGCAGAGTAATTAGCTCACCAGACCCATTTTAAATGTATGTTTCATTACCTTTCCTTCTCCAAATTAAAACCCCAAATTAATGACGTAACATACATTTTTGCAGCAGCTATTAACAAGTGGAAGCCTACACAATAGTCAACAAAAACCAAATAGAGTATGCCTGCACAATAATAAAAACTCCGCGTATCGCCACACCCCTCCTTTCCAACCACAAAATAACCACAACCAAATCCAAACCATGAGTCTTCAAACCATTAAAGCCAGAAAAATATATGTAACACAGTCCTATAATTGTTCAATATAACCATAATAATTTGAACTTACGGCTTCCAATCACCATCATGTGAGTTCGTCCAATAATTACGTTTGGAATCATGTCTTTCTCTTAATAAGCAATAAGAGAATAAAAAGAAAGAACCTTAACTTAAAATTGATGGAGCTTATAGTATTGTAGCATGCCTCCTCAATTACAAAGAGTCTCCTCAAACACAAGACGTTGAACCAAGAAGTCATTTGAAAATCGCAATGCAATAATAGAACCAACGTTACACTTATTTATCTTACAATTAATTACCCATCTATACTTCTTCTTCTCTTCCAGACTCATATCAACAACAACCACACACAAACAAATAATTTCCAAAAAATCCAGCAACAACAACATCAGAAAATACTTCAAAAACAGCCCAACATCACATAACTATCAAAATACGATTTTCCAGTAGTTTATTCGTTTTCTTGCTTATATAGCATAGCTATAACTTGGACTCACTCAATAAAATGAAGGGTGAGAATTATTACCTCCAAACAACAGCAACACCACCGAAAAACGAGACTCCTTCACCACGAAGAATCCTTCATATCACAACCAACGAGGAGGAAAGAGTAACATATTCTCTATGAACATTCCGAGAGTGAAATCACATTAAATCATGTAGATATTTTCTTGGATGATAGGGGAACCTGTATAGAGGATTTTGGACTATTTTTCTTATTATTTGGTCGAAAAAAATGAGTTTAAGCGAAGTGAAACCAAATCTTATAAAGCTAAACCGACATAGGGGTGATGGACCCATCTTCACGTGCCTGCTTGTGCAGTCTCACTAAAATTTGAATATCTCTCAATTCTGAAGTCGTATGGACAAATGGTTTAGTGCATTGGAAAGTAGACTCGTAGACCTTTGATTTAGTATATTGGGGTTCTTATAAAGCTTTATAGATTGGGAGAAAAGCTCCGAGACATTTAATCCGAATTTCAAAAAAAATATCAAAGAAACTAAGCTCCGAGACATTTAACCCAAATTTCAGAAAATTTATCAACGAAACTTACTCTAACTTTTGCCGACTTTTTATTTCCCAACTTGCTTGACTTCAAAACTTAACTTACGATCATTGGGAGACTATATCACCTTATAAAACATCCTTATTAGCTTATAAGACAATCTTTGTCTTACCCCAAAGGTACTGGATAACTTGAACTTTCCGAACGGGCGGGGTGTTAGAAGAGACATTCTTTAACTCGAACTTGTTTAAGGGAATCCTTGACCCATAACGTTAGTCTAATTCTTTGATTTCTTTTCCTCCCCTTTGCAACCTTATTCTCATGAAATGATACACCAAGTCATATAAGCCTCATACACTTATACAATGATACGCATATTATGCACATTCTCCCCTCCTTAAGAACATTCATCCACGAATGGATTCGAACAATATCTTGGTTGTATTCTTTGCCGCTACTGCGCTATTTGCAAGGCTATATTTGATACGTCCGCAAATCTTAAATCCAATTTTGAAAATCCACTTACAAGGCTTCGTATATCTAGCTCGCGACAAGCCATATTAACTGCATTTTTTGAGGTTTTTAAAATCCAATTAAGTTTGTGTACACGAATAATTGTCAATTATTAAGACGCAACTCAGCTTAAGTTGTCAATAGTTGGGGGTACTTCTTCCTTATTTCCTCCTCGACTTCTAAAGTTATTTCCCTAACGTTGTTATTCCGCCATAACACTTTCACAAAAACCACTTCTTTAGTCCAAATCTTTCTTACCTGCCAATCCAACATAGCCACTAACACCTCAGCATATGACAAGTCCTTAGAGTCACGAATATACTCAATGGGCATAATCCGTGAAGCATTTCCAATGCACTTCTACAACATAGATACATGGAACACTAGATGGACCGCTTTCAATTCTGAAGGCATATCAATCTTGTACGCCACACTGCCAATCCTCCAAATAATCTTATATGGCCTTACATACCTTGGAATCGACTTAACTGTACTTCCCGTTCTTGAAGAATTATATGATACCCTTCCTAGGAAATACTTTCAAGAAAACACAATCTTCTACATCAAACTCCAAGTCTCGTAATCAAGCCTGGGAACTGAAATCTAATTGTCTTCTCTCGGTCATCAATATTGGCATAACAAGGTTTCCACCAATTCATGCCCATAAAAATAACAGAGTCGAGCATCAATAGCTATATCACGTCTACAATTTTTTTATGACCAACAATCTCTAATGTAAAGCCTCGATAAATCTTCTTGAGCATAAAAGAAACACAAAGAACAATTTAGATTTCATACGTACTTATAACTCTGCTCTATAGCACGATATATAAATTGAAAGAAATGTAACCAATCCTAAATGCCCTATAGCCTCTTGATTATAAGTGTGGTACACAACACACCCATAAACAAGAATCTACAAGACACGGCTTGTGGACTCCCTGGGATACGACCTGCTCTAATACCAAGTTTGTCACGCCCCGAACTAGGGGAGGCGTGACTGGCACTCGATACCTTATGCAATCGATTTTGCCACTGAAACATACCAACTGACTCAAGTGTGGGCCTCGAAAGTCGGGCAGCATAACATCTAAAATATTAAGCCTGGACCATTAAGGTCATAACCTGAATAACAACTCATATAGACAAAGGTAGACAAGCCAAAAAAAAATACTAGCTGGCCGACGAGGCTGCAATTGAGGATATACACACATACAAACATATCTATACATGCCAAGCCTATGTGGCTGGAAACTGGAAGCGGTAGAAGGAAACCCAGAATATTGTGTCTACAATAGCCTCTATGAGTGTCATAAGCACTGATCGACACAAGGCCCCGACTATACTCGAACTTTACAACAAAAGTAAACATCCTATGAAAGCTCCAGGAAGAGGTGGAGATTACCAACTCACAGCTGAATCACGAATCCTAGTTGAGGGGTTAATTAGAATCCCTACCTGGACCTGCACACATGAAACAAAAATGCAGCGTCCTCAGGCAATGGGACGTCAGTACGGATAAAAATGTACTGGTATGTAAGGAGGAAAATAGAATCATAAATAGCTACTATAAAAAGGGTAATAAAGATACCACCTGAAACAGAAACTCTGATAGCCTTCATGGCTGACATCCTACCTTATATGAATTATATATGCATGGTATGGTTGCATAATCGTATGTCGTGAATACATATTTATAGATGCAAATGTATGTCATACCCAACCAAGTGCTAGCAATGGTGGTGCCTTCCTGTAGCGAACCGGCATCATATTCATCAACTTGTGGCCATATGTGTCTCATACGTATAAATATAGGCAATAGGCCCCATACCTTCCGATTATAGCTCGGAAGTAGAATGCATAGCATGTAATGTCATGGATTCATAATGCATTTGTGTTACCTGAATCATGTTGCCAATCTTGGCTCATTGGTACTCTTGTTCTCGCAATCTCGTAATCAATTTCTTATCACATGTAAATATCTCATATAACCATATGCTTGTAGATTAAACTAGAACACTTGAATAAAATTAAGAAAGGTAACTTAAACCTGAGAATGTTCATAAAGATCTTAAGGTGCTTCACCTAGTTTTTATATATGTTTCCTTAGTAATTTCTAAAAGAAAGTATTTCCAAAAAAAACATGTCCTTTAGTAGTTTAAATATACGAGTTACATTTAAGAGTTTCGAAATTCGACATATTATTTTTATGTTTTTCAAAAAAGAAAGAATGTAGCGAGGAAGGAGGACTGATTTCAAACTCTTAATGTTCCTCCCTAATATTTCTAAGTTACAACACCTAAAGAAGAATAATAATATATACACACAGACCTACAGTCAAGGGAATCAAAAAAATGGCATATAGACGCCGAGTAACCTATATAACTGAACGAGTGGAATTTTAACATAATTGAGTCACAAAAATACGTCAGTTGCAATCACAATGCCTTTCACATAAGGTCTTCCTAACAATAGAATAGTAAAACAACCTTTCATGATTTAGGATTCTAAAATTCATGCTCAAAGGAAGTAACGCTTAGCATTAACATACCTCAATTCTTGGTCTTGTAGTATTAATGCGGACTGCACCCCTTCCTTAGAGTATGTAATCGACATAAAAGCATGTCACACAACCATTACAGGCAAAATATTAACATGTCAGTGTCAAAGTAGCATTTTCGAGCTTACTAGCAGATTACATAATATTCGGCCATTTTGGGGCACTTACGTAATATTTGGCCATTTTCGAGAAGTTACGAAAAAAAGTAAAGTTTTGTTCTCTTATTCATCACGATATTCTAAGATTATTGGTGCAAGTCAAAAAAAATTGAGGCATTTTTGTATTGTTTATGTGTGTTTCTTGATTTTTTGGCCATTTTCGGGCATTTACGTAATATTCGGCCATTTTCGGGCAGTTACAAAAAGAAGAAAAGTTTTGTTCTCTTATTCGTCACGATATTCTAAAGTCATTGGTGCAAATCAAAAAAAATTTGAGGCATTTTTTGTATTGTTTATGTGTGTTTCTCGATTTTTTGGCCATTTTGGGAATTTACGTAATATTCGGTCATTTTCGGGCAGTTACTAAAAGAAGTAAAGTTTTGTTCTCTTATTCGTCACGATATTCTAAGGTCATTGGTGCAAGTCAAAAAAAAATTGAGGCGTTTTTTGTATTATTTATGTGTGTTTGTTGATTTTTTAGTCATTTTGGGGAATTTACGTAATATTCGATCATTTTATGACGGTTACGAAAAGAAGTAAAGTTTTGTTCTCCTATTCGTCACGATATTCTAAGGTCATAGGTGCAAGTCGAATTTTTTTGAGGCATTTTTTGTGTTATTTATGTGTGTTTCTTGACTTTTCGGCCATTTTGGGGAAAATTACGTAATTTTCGACCATTTTCGGGCAATTACAAAAAGAAGTAAAGTTTTGTTCTCATATTTGTTATGATATTTTAAGGTCATTGGTGCAAGTCAAGATTCTTTTGAGGTTTTTTTTGTATTGTTTATGTGTGTTTCTTTATTTTTCGGCTATTTTAGGGCATTTACTTAATATTCGGCCATTTTCAGGCAGTTATGAAAAGAGGTAAAGTCTTGTTCTCATATTCGTCACGATATTCTAAGGTTATTGGTGCAAGTCGAATTTTTGTTTAGGGGTTTTTTGTATTGTTTATGTGTGTTTCTTGATTTTTCAGCCATTTTGGGCATTTACGTAATATTCGACCATTTTTGGACAGTTACGAAAAGAAATAAAGTGTTTTTCTATTATTCGTCATGATATTCTAAGGTCATTGGATCAAGTCGAATTTTTTTTGAGGCATTGTTTGTATTGATTATGTGTGTTTCTTGATTTTTCGGCCATTTGGGGGAATTTACGTAATATTCAGCCATTTTCGCGATGTTACGAAAAAAAGTAAAATTTTGATCTCTTATTCGTCACGAAATTCTAAGGTCAGTGGTGCAAGTCAAAATATTTTTGAGGTGTTTTTGTATTGTTTGTGTGTTTCTTGAATTTTTTGCCATTTTAGGGTATTTACGTAATATTAGACCATTTTCGGGCAGTTATGAAGAGAAGTAAAGTTTTGTTCTCTTATTAGTCACGATATTCTAAGGTCATTGGTGCAAGTCAAAAAAAAATTGAGGCCTTTTTTGTATTGTTTATGTGTGTTTCTTGATTTTTTGGCTCTTTTGGGGCATTTACGTAATATTCCGCATATTTCATGCAGTTACGAAAAGAAGTAAAGTTTTATTCTCTTATTTGTCGCGATATTCTAAGGTCATTGGAGCAAGTCAGAATTTTTTTGAGGCGTTTTTTGTATTGTTTATATTTGTTTCTTGATTTTTCGGCCATTTTGGGACATTTACATAATATTCGGCCATTTTCGGGCAGTTACGAAAAAAGTAAAGTTTTGTTCTCTTATTCGTCACGATATTCTAAGGTCATTGGTGCAAGTCAAAAAAAAATTGTGGCATTTTTTATATTGTTTATTTGTGTTTCTTGATTTTTCGGCCATTTTGGAGAATTTATGTAATATTCGGCAATTTTCGGGAAGTTATGAAAAGAAGTAACATTTTGTTCTCTTATTCATCACTATATTCTAAGGTAATTGGTGCAAGTCGAAATTTTTTTGAGGCATTTTTTGTATTGTTTATGTCTGTTTCTTGATTTTTCGACCATTTTTGGGCATTTACGTATTAATCTCTCATTTTCGGGCAGTTACGAACAAAAGTAAAGTTTTGTTCACTCATTCGTCACGATATTCTAAGGTCATTGGTGCAAGTCAAAAAAAATTTGAGGCGTTTTTTGTTTGTGTAGTGTGTTTCTTGATTTTTCGGCCATTTTGGAGAATTTACGTAATATTCGACCATTTTTGGGCAGTTACAAAAAGAAGTAAAGATTTATTATGTTATTCGTGACGATATTCTAAGTTCATTGGTGCAAATTTAAATTTTTTTGAGGCGTTTTCTGTATTGTTTATTAGTGTTTCTTGATTTTACGGCCATTTTTTGGGGCATTTACTTAATATTCGAAATTATTTTATGACCTTTTTTGTATTGTTTATGTGTGTTTCCTGATTTTTTGGTCATTTTGGGGAATTTAAGTAATATTCGGCCATTTTTGGGAAGTTACGAAAAAAAGTAAAGTTTTGTTCTCTTATTCGTCACGATATTCTAAGGTCATTGGGGAAAGTTGAAATTTTTTGTGGCGTTTTTATGTATTGTTTATTTGTGTTTCTTGATTTTTCGGCCATTTTGGGGAATTTATGTAATATTCAGCAATTTTTGGGCAGTTACGAAACGAAGTAAAGTTTTGTTCTCTTATTCGTCACGATATTCTAAGGTCATTGTTGCAAATCAAAAAAAAATTGAGGCGTTTTTTGTATTGTTGATGTGTGTTTCTTAATTTTTTGACCATTTTTGGGCATTTACGTAATATTATGTCATTTTTGGGTAGTTACGAAAAGAAGTAAAGTTTTGTTTTCTTATTCGTCATGATATTCTAAGGTCATTGGTGCAAGTCGAAATTTTTTTGAGGTGTTTTTTGTATTGTTAAGTGTGTTTCTTGATTTTACGGCCATTTGGGACATTTACGTAATATTCAACCATTTTCGGGCAGTTATAAAAATAAGTAAAGATTTGTTCTCTTATTCCTGACGATAATCTAAGGTCGTTGGTGCAAGTCAAAAAAAAATTGATGCGTTTTTTGTATTGTTTATGAGTGTTTCTTGATTATACGACCATTTCTGGGGTATTTACGTAATATTCAGCCATTTTCGAAAAGTGAGAAAAGAAGTAAAGTTTTCTTCTTTTATTCGTCTCGATATTCTAAGGTCATTAGTGCAAGTCAAAAAAACAATTGAGGCATTTTCTGTATTGTTTATGTGTGTTTCTTGATTTTTCGGCCATTTTAGAGAATTTACGTTATATTCGTTCATTTTTGGGCAGTTACGAAAAGAAGTAAAGTTTTGTTCTTTATTCATCAGATATTCTAAGGTCATTGGTGCAAGTCGAACTTTTTTTGAGGCATTTTTTGTATTGTTTAAGTGTGTTTCTTAATTTTTTGACCATTTTGGGGAATTTACGTAATATTCGACCATTTTTGGGCATCTACGAAAAAAAGTAAAGTTTTTTTTCTTATTAGTCACGATATTCTAAGGTCATTAGTGCAAGTCAAAAAACATTTGAGGGGTTTTTTGTATTGTTTATATGTGTTTCTTGATTTTTTGGCCATTTTGGGGAATTTACGTAATATTAGGGCATTTTCGGGCAGTTACGAGAAGAAGTAAAATTTTATTCTCTTATTCGTCACGATATTCCAAGGTCATTGGTGCAAGTCAAAAAAAATTGAGGCGTTTTTTGTATTGTTTTTGTGTGTTTCTTGATATTTCGGCCATTTTAGGGCATTTACGTAATATTCGGCCATTTTCAAACAACTACGAAAAGAAGTAAAGTTTTGTTCTCTTATTCGTCACGATAATCTAAGGTCATTGGTGCAAAGCGAATATTTTTTAAGGCATTTTTTGTATTGTTTATGTGTGTTTCTTGATTTTTCGGTCATTTTCTGGAACTTTACGTAATATTCAGCAATTTTCGGGTAGTTACGAAAAGAAGTAAACTTTTGTTCCCTTATTCGGAACGTTATTCTAAGGTCATTGGTGTAAGTCGAATTCTTTTTGAGGCGTTTATAGTATTGTTGGTGTGTGTTTCTTGATTTTTCAGCCATTTTGGAGCATTTGCGCAATATTCGGCCATTTTCGGGCAATTACGAAAAGAAGTAATTTTTGTTCTCTTATTCGTCATGATATTCTAAGGTCAGTGGTGCAAGTCGAATTTTTTTTAGTCATTTTTTGTATTATTATTTTTATGTGTGTTTCTTGATTTTTGGCCATTTTGGGGCATTTACGTAATATTCGGCCATTTTCGGGCAGTTACTAAAAGTAGTAAAGTTTTATCATCTTATTCGTCACGTTATTCTAAGGTCATTGGTTCAAGTCGAAATTTTTTGAGGCATTTTTTGTACTGTTTTTGTGTTTTTCTTGATTTTTCGGTCATTTTGGGGAATTTACTTAATATTCGACCATTTTCGGACAACTACGAAAAGAAGTTAAGTTTCATTCTCCTATTCGTCACGATATTCTTAGGTGATTGATACAAGTCGAAATTTTTTAAGGCGTTTTTTGTATTGTTTATGTGTGTTTCTTGATTTTTCGGCACTTTTAGGGAATTTACGTAATATTCGGCCTATTTCGAGCAGTTATGAAAAGAAGTAAAATTTTATTTTCTTATTCGTCACGATCTTCTAAGGTGATTGGTGCAAGTCTTTGACGCGTTTTTTGTATTGTTTAAGTGTGTTTCTTGATTTTTTGGTCATTTTGGGCATTTACGTAATATTCGACCATTTTCAGGTAACTACGAAAAGAAGTAAAGTTTTATTCTCTTTTTCGTCTTGATATTCTAATGTCATTGGTGCAAGTCAAAAAAAAGTTGAGGTGTTATTTGTATTGTTTATGTGTGTTTCTTGATTGTTCGGCCATTTTAGGGCATTTACGTAATATTCGGCCATTTTAGGGCATTTACGTAATATTCGGCCATTTTTGGGAAGTTTTGAAAAGAAGTAAAGTTTTGTTCTGTTATTCGACACGATATTCTAATGTTATTGGTGCAAGTCGAAATTTTTTTGAGGCGTTTTTTGTAATGTTTATGTGTGTTTCTTGATTTTCGGGCACTTACGAAAAGAAGTAAAGTTTTGTTCTCTTTTTCGTTACGATATTCTAAGGTCATTCGTGAAAGTCAAAAAAATATTGAGGCGTTTTTTGTATTGTTTATGTGTGTTTCTTGAATTTTCATCCATTTTTGGGGAATTTACGTAATATTCGGCCATTTTCGGGCAGTTATGAAAAGAAGTAAAATTTGTTCTCTTATTCGTCACAATATTCTAAGGTCATTGATGCAAGTTGAAATATTTTTGAGGTGTTTTTTTATTTTTTTTAGGTGTGTTTCTTGATTTTTCGGCCATTTTGGGGAATTTACGTAATATTCGGCTATTTTCGGACAGTTACGAAAAGAAGTAAAGATTTATTCTCTTATTCGTCACGAAATTCTAAGGTCATTGGTGCAAGTTAAAAAAAAATTGAGGCATTTTTCGTATTGTTTATGTGTGTGTCTTGATTTTCAGTTATTTTTGGGCATTTACGTAATATTCATCCATTTTTGTGCAGTTACGAAAAGATGTAAAGTTTTATTCTCTTATTCGTCACGATATTCTAAGGTCATTGGTGCAAATTAAAAAAATTTGAGGCGTTTTTTCTATTGTTTATGTGTCTTTCTTGATTTTTCGGCCATTTTGAATCATTTACGTAATATTCAGCCATTTTCGGGCATTACGAAAAGAAGTAAAGTTTTGGTCTCTTATTCGTCACGATATTCTAAGGTCATTGGTGCAAGTTAAATTTATGTTTAGGCGATTTTTGTATTGTTTGTGTGTTTCTTGATTTTTTAGACATTTTGGAGTATTTACGTAATATTCAGCCATTTTCGGCCATTTACGAAAAGAAGTAAAAGTTTTTTCCTCTTATACATCACGTTACTGTAAGGTCATTGGTGCAAATCAAAAAAGAATTAAGGCGTTTCTTGTATTTTTTATGTGTGTTTCTTGATTTTTCGGCCATTTTTGGGCATTTAATTAAAATTCGGCAATTTTCAGGCAGTTACAAAATGAAGTAAAGTTTTGTTCTCTCATTCGTCACGATAATCTAAGGTCATTGGTGCAAGTCGAAATTTTTTGGAGGCGGTTTTTGTATTGTTTATGTGTGTTTCTGGATTTTTCGGCCATTTAGAGGCATTTACATAATATTCGGCCATTTTCGAAAAGTTACGAAAAGAAGTAAAGTTTTGTTCTCTTATTCGTCACGATTACAAGGTCATCATTGCAAGTCAAATTTTTTTTGATGCGTTTCTTGTATTGTTTATGTGTGTTTCTTGATTTTTCGATCATTTTCGGGCAGTTCTGAAAAGAAGTAAACTTTTGTTCTCTTATTTGTTACAATATTCTAAGGTCATTGATGTAAGTCAAAATTTTATTGAGGCCTTTTTTGTATTTCTTAGGTGTGTTTCTTGATTTTTCGAATATTTTGAAGCATTTACGTAATATTCTGCTATTTCTGGACCGTTACAAAAAGAAGTAAAGTTTCGTTCTCTTATTCGTCACAAAATTCTAAGGTCATTGGTGCATGTCAAAAAAAATTAGAAGCGTTTTTTGTATTGTTTATGTGTGTTTCTTAATTTGTCGGCCATTTTTGGGAATTTATGAAATATTTGGCCATTTTCGGCCAGTAAGGAAAAGAAGTAAAGGTTTATTCTCTTATTCGTCACGATATTCTAAGGTCATTGGTGCAAGTTGAAATTTGTTTGAGGCGTTTATTGTATTGTTTATGTGTGTTGCTTGATCTTTCAACCATTTTGGGGCATTTACGTAATATTCGGCCGTTTTCGGGCAGTTACGAAAAGAAGTAAAATTTTGTTCTCTTATTCGTCACGATATTCTAAGGTCATTGGTGCAAGTTGAAATTTTTTTTAGGAGTTTTTTATTTATTTTTTATGTGTGTTTCTTGATTTTTTGGTCATTTTGGGGAATTTACGTAATATTCAGCTATTTTTGGGCAGTTACAAAAAGCGGTAAAGATTTGTCCTCTTATTTGTCATGTTATTCTAAGGTCATTGGTGCAAGTCAAATTTTTTTGAGGCGTTTTTGTATTGTTTATGTGTATTTCTTGATTTTTCAGTCATTTCTGGGAATTTAGGTAATATTCGGTAATTTTCGGGCAGTTACAAAATGACGTAAAGTTTTGTTTTCTTTTTCGTCACGATATTCTAAAGTCATTGGTGCAAGTCAGAAAATTTTTGAGGAGTTTTTTTATTGTTTGTGTGTTTTCTTGATTTTTTGGCCATTTTGGGGTATTTACATAATATTCGGTAATTTTCCAACAATTATGAAAAGAAGTAAAGTTTTGTTCTCTTATTCGTCACGATATTCTAAGGTCATTGGTGCAAGTCGAAATTTTTTGAGGCATTTTTTGTATTGTTTATGTGTGTTTCTTGATTTTTCGACCATTTTTGGGCATTTACGTAATATTAGGCCATTTTTGGGCATTTACGAAAAGAAGTAATGTTTTATTCTCTTATCCGTTACGGTATTCTAAGGTCATTGGTGCTGGTCGAAATTTTTTTGAGGCGTTTTTTGTATTGTTTATGTGTGTTTCTTTATTTTTCGGTCATTTTGGGAATTTACGTAATATTCGACCATTTTCGAGGAGTTACGAAAAGAAGTAAAGTTTTGTTCCCTTATTCCTTACGATATTCTAAGGTCATTGGTGCAAGTCGAAAAAAATTTGACGCGTTTTTTGTATTGTTTAAGTGTGTTTCTTTATTTTTCGATCATTTTTGGGCATTTACATAATATTCGACCATTTTAGGAAAGTTACAAAAAGAAGTAAAGTTTTGTTCTCTTATTCGTCACGATATTCCAAGATCATCGTTGCAAGTCAAAAAAAATTGAGGCGTTTTCTGTATTGTTTATATGTGTTTCTTGATTTTTCAGTCATTTTGAGGAATTTACTTAATATTCAACCATTTTCGGGGAGTTACAAAAAGAAGTAAAGTTTTGTTCTTTTATTCGTCACGTTATTCTAAGGTCATTGGAGCAAGTTGAAATGTTTTTGGCATTTTTTGTATTTTTTGTGTGTTACTTGATTTTTTGGCCATTTGGGGGAATTTACGTAATGTTCGGCAATTTTCGGGCAGTTAGGAAAAGAAGTATAGTTTTGTTCTCTTATTCATCACGATATTCTAAGGTCATTAGTGCAAGTCAAAAAAAATATATGCATTTTTTGTATTGTTTATGTGTGTTTTCTTGTTTTTTCGGCCACTTTGGGGCATTTACGTAATATTCGTCCATTTTCGGGCAATTACGAATAGAAGTAAAGTTTTGTTCTCTTATTCGTCACGATATTCTAAGGTCATTGGTGCAAGTAAAAAAAAAATTGATCCATTTTTAGTATTGTTTGTGTATTTCTTGATTTTTCGGCTATTTTGTGGTATTTACGTAATATTCGGCCATTTTCTGGCAGTTACAAAGAGAAGTAAAGTTTTGTTCTCTTATTCGTCACGATATTCTAAGGTCATTGGTGCAAATTGACATTTTTTTGAGGCATTTTTTGTATTGTTTATGTGTTTCGTGATTTTTCGGCCAATATTAGGCCATTTTCGGGCATTTACGAAAAGAAGTAATGCTTTATTCTCTTATCCGTTATGGTATTCTAAGGTAATTGGTGCTGGTCAAAAAAAAATTGAGGCATTTTTTGTATTGTTTATGTGTGTTTCTTGATTTTTTGGCCATTTCGGGAATTTACGTAATATTCGGCCATTTTCGGGGATTTACGAAAAAAAGTAAACTTTTGTTCTCTTATTTGTCACGATATTCTAAGGTCATTGGTGCAAGTTGAATTTTTTTTGAGGCATTTTTTGTATTGTTTAAGTGTGTTTCTTGATTTTTTGGTTATTTTGGGGAATTTACGTAATATTCGGCCATTTTCGGGCAGTTACAAAAAAAAGTAAAGTTTTACTCCCTTATTCCTCACGATATTCTAAGGTCATTGGTGCAAGTAAAAAAAAATTTGACTCGTTTTTTGTATTGTATAAGTATGTTTCTTTATTTTTTGGTCATTTTGGGGTATTTACGTAATATTTGGCCATTATCGGAAAGTTACGAAAAGAAGTATTGTATTATTATTTTATACATTACGGTATACTAAGGTCATTGGTGCAGGTCGAAATATTTTTGAGGCGTCTTTTGTATTGTTTATGTGTGTTTTTTTATTTTTCGGCCATTTTGGGTCATTTACGTAATATTCAGACATTTTCGGAAAGTTACAAAAAGAAGTAAAGTTTTGTTCTCTTATTCGTCAAGATATTCCAAGGTCATCGTTGCAAGTTGATTTTTTTATGCGTTTCTTGTATTATTTGTGTGTTTCTTGATTTTTCAGCCATTTTGGGGCATTTATGTAATATTCGGCCATTTTCAGGCAGTTACAAAAAGAAATAAAGTTTTGTTCCCTTATTCGTCACGATATTCTAAGGTTATTGATGCAAGTCGAAATATTTTTTGATGCATTTTTTGTATTGTTTAAGTGTGTTTCTTAATTTTTCGGCCATTTTGGGGTATTTTTGTTATATCCGGCCATTATCGGACGGTTACGAAAAGAAGTAGAGTTTTGTTCTCCTTTTTGTCACGATATTCTAAGGTCAATGTGCAAGTCAACAAAATTTTGAGGCATTTTTTGTATTGTTTATGTGTGTTTCTTAATTTTTCAACCATTTTTGGGCATTTACGTAATATTCGACCATTTTCAGGTAGTTACAAAAAGAAGTAAAGTTTTGTTCTATTATTCGTGACGATATTCTAAGGTAATTGGTGCAAGGCAAAAAAAATTTGAGGCATTTTTTGTATTGTTTATGTGTGTTTCTTGATTTTCGGGTAGTTACGAAAAGAAGTAAAGTTTTGTTCTCTTATTCGTCACGATATTCTAAGGTCATTGGTGCAAGTAAAAAAAAATTGAGGCATTTTTTGTATTGTTTATGTGTATTTCTTTATTTTTCGGCCATTTTGGAGCATTTACGTAATATTCGACTATTTTCGGGCAGTTACAAAAAGAAGTAAAGTTTTGTTCTTTTATTCTTCACGATATTCCAAGGTCATTGGTGCAAGTCGAAATTTTGTAGTCATTTTTTGTATTGTTTATGTGTGTTTCTTGATTTTTCGACCATTTTGGGGAATTTATGTAATATTCGGCCATTTTCGGGTGGTTAGGCAAAAAGAAGTATAATTTTGTTCTCTTTTTCGTCACGATATTCTAAGGTCATTGGTGCAAGTCAAAAACAATTTAGGCATTTTTTGTATTGTTTATGTGTGTTTCTTGATTTTTCGGCCACTTTGGGGCATTTACGTAATATTCGGCCATTTTTGGGCAATTACGAAAAGAAGTAAAGTTTCGTTCTCTTATTCGTCACGATATTCTAAGGTCATTGGTGCAAGTCGAAATTTTTTTGATGCATTTTTTATATTGCTTATGTGTATTTCTTGATTTTTCGGCCATTTTGGGGAATTTACGTAATATTCGTCCATATTCGGGCAGTTACAAAGAGAAGTAAAGTTTTGTTCTTTTATTCGTCACGATGTTCTAAGGTCATTGGTGTAACTCAAAAAATTTTGAGGCATTTTTTGTATTGTTTATATGTGTTTCTTGATTTTTTGGCCATTTTACCTGATTTTGAACTACACACTTTTTCTTTGCGGGAGTCCTATTACCCCCCTGAACTACTTTAAAATGGAATAAATAACCTCTTAAGTGTTGAGTTGGCATATAGAGTGTATGTCACTCTCTTTGAGAGAGTGAGTTGCCTTTTTTTTTTTAATTTACGTTTTTTTTCTTTTTTCTTTTTCTTTCTTTCTTTTTATTTATTTATACAACTATACAATTTTCACCATTATCATTGTTGAAGCTTTTTCAATGGATGTTTGGTATAAAAATTATCAACAACTAATGCATTTTATGAATAAATAGTTTTTCAGTAGCCTTATTTAGAACATATCTAACAAATTAAATTTATTTTTTAAAAGAAAACATACCCATTAGTTATTTTATTTTTAAAGTCATGGACTCAAGAGTAACAAAATCAAAGTGAAGTAATTGTATATTTAAAAATATCTTCAAACTTATTAAAAGACACTAAAATAAAATAATTTCTTCTACATTTTAAAAAAAGGATCCTACATGTTTTCCTAAAACCCATGAAGAATCAAAAACAAATACTCAAATTATAAATTAATCATGAAAATTTTAGACGGAGAAAGAATAAAGAATGGGGAAGAGAAAAGGTGACTTGAATTTTCGTTTTTATAAATTGTTAAAGATATAGAAATTTATTGAGGTAAAAATGATGTTTAGAATAGTTAGGGTTGAAAAAATGATTGGGGAAGAAAGAAAGAGGAAGGAGGAGAACTTTTTAAAAATAATAATTATTAAAGTGTGAAATACACGTGTCAAGTGCGTGTATCTCACCACAAGACACATGCTTGGTAATGACATTTCAGGGCGGAAATAATTCCACTTTGAAATAGCTCAGGGGGGTAATAGGACCCTCGTGTAGTATAAGTGTGTAGTTGGAAATCCGGTAATAGATTGGGGGGTCATTTGGCCATTTTCTTGGGTATTTACGTATTATTCGGCCATTTTTGGACAGTTACTAAAAGAAATAAAGTTTTTTCTCTTATTCTACGCGATATTCTAAGGTCATTGGTGCAAGTCGAAATTTTTTTAAGGCGTTTTTTGTATTGTTTATGTGTGTTTCTTGATTTTTCGGCCAGTTTGGGGCGTTTACGTAATATTCGGCCATTTTCGGGCAGTTGCGAAAAGAAGTAAAGTTTTCTTCTCTTATTTGTCACGATATCTAAGGTCATAGGTGGAAGTCGGAATTTTTTTGAAACTCTTTTTGTATTGTTTATGTGTGTGTTTTGATTTTACGGCCACTTTGGAGAATTTACGTAATATTCGGCCATTTTCGAACAGTTACTAAAAAAAAATAAAGTTTTTTTCTCTTATTCTACGCGATATTCTAAGGTAATGGGTGCAAGTCGAAATTTTTTTGAGGCATTTTTTGTATTATTTTTGTGTGTTTCTTGATTTTTCGGCCAGTTTGGGAATTTACGTAATATTCGTCCATTTTCGGACAGTTGCGAAAAGAAGTAAAGTTTGGTTCTCTTATTCGTCACCATATTCTGAGGTCATTGGTGCAAGTCGAAATTATTTTGAGACATTTTTTTTTTGTAATTTTTGTGTGTTTCTTTATTTTTCTGCAATTTTGGGGTATTTACGTAACATTTGGCCATTTTTGGGCAGTTACGAAAGGGAGTAAAGTTTTGTTCTCTTATTCGTCACGATATTCTAAGGTCATTGGTGCAAGTTGAAATTTTTTTGAGGCATTTTTTTTATTGTTTATGTGAGTTTCTTGATTTTTCGGTCATTTTGGGGCATTTACGTAATATTTGGCCATTTTCGGACAGTTACAAAAGAAGTAAATTTTTGTTCTCTTATTCGTCATGATATTCTAAGGTCATTGGTGCATGTCAAAAAAATTTGAGGCATTTTTTGTATTGTTTATGTGCGTTTCTTGATTTTTCGGCCATTTTCGGAAAATTACGAGAACACGTAAAGTTTTGTTCTCTTATTTGTTACGATATTCTAAGGTAATTGGTGCAAGTAAAAAAAAATTGATGCGCTTTTTTGTAATGTTTGTGTGTTTCTTGAGTTTTCAGCCATTTTGGGGAATTTACGTAATATTTGGCCATTTTTGGACAGTTACGAAAAGATGTAAAGTTTTGTTCTCTTATTCGTCATGATATATTCTAAGGTCATTGGTGCAATTAAAAAAAAATTGAGGTATTTTTTGTATTGTTTGTGTGTTTCTTGATTTTCTGCCATTTTTGGGGAATTTACGTACTATTTGGCCGTTTTCGGGCAGTTACAAAAAGAAATAAAGTTTTGTTCTCTTATTCGTTACTATATTTTAAGGTAATTGGTACAAGTCGAATTTATTTGAGGCATTTTTTGTATTTGTTTTGGGACATTTACGTAATATTCGGTCATTTTTGGAAAGTTACGAAAAGAAGTAAGGTTTTCTTCTATTTTTCGTCACGATATTCTAAGGTCATTGGTGCAAGACGTAATTGTTTTGAGGCATTTTTGTATTGTTTATGTGTGTTTCTTGATTTTTTAGCCATTTTGGACATTTACATAATATTCGGCTATTTTTGGGAAATTACGAAAAGAAGTCAACTTTTGTTCTCTTATTCATCACGATATTTTAATGTCGTTGGTGCAAGTCGAAATTTTTTGAGGCATTTTTTGTATTGTTTATGTGTGATTCTTGTTTTTTCGGCCATTTTGGTGCATTTACATAATATTCAGCCATTTTAGGACAGTTACAAAAAGAAATAAAGTTTTGTTCTCTTATTCGTCACGATATTCTAAGGTCATTGGTGCAGGTCGAAATTTTTTAAAGGCATTTTTTGTATTGTTTATGTGTGCTTCTTGATTTTTCAGCCATTTTTGGCAAGTTACGAAAATAAGTAAAGTTTTGTTCTCTTATTTGTCACGATATTTTAAACTCATTGGTGCAATTCAAAAAAAAAATTAAGGCTTTTTTAATATTATTCTTTTGTGTTTCTTTATTTTTTGGCCATTTTGAGGCATTTACGTAATATTCTGTCATTTTCGAGGAAGTTACGAAAAGAAGTAAAGTTTTGTTCTCTTATTTTTCACAATATTTTAAGGTCATTGGTGCAAGTCAAAAAAAAATTGAGGTTTTTTTTATATAGTATGTGTGTTTATTTACTTTTCGGTCATTTTAGGGCATTTACGTAATATTCGGCCATTTTTGGGCAGTTATGAAAAGGAGTAAAGTTTTATTCTCTTATTCGTCATGATATTCTAAGGTCATTGGTGCAAATTGAAATTTTTTTGAGGCATTTTTTGTATTGTTTATGTGTGTTTCTTGATTTTTCGGCCAATTTGGGGCCTTTACGTAATATTCGGCCATTTTGGGGAAATTATGAAAATAAATAAAGTTTTGTGTTCTTATTCGTCACGATATTTTAAGGTCATTGGTGCAAATTGAAAAATTTTTGGGCTGTTTTTTGTATTATTTATGTGTGTTTCTTGATTTTTCGGCCATTTTAGGGCATTTACGTAATATTCGGCCATTTGCGGGTAATTACGAAAAGAAGTAAAGTTTTTTTAACTTATTCGTCACGATATTCTAAGATCATTGGAGCAAGTAAAAAAGAATTAGGTGTTTTTTGTATTGTTTCTGTGTATTTCTTAATTTTCTGGCCTTTTTAGAGAATTTACGTAATATTCGGCTATTTTTGGGCAATTATGAAAAGAAGTAAAGTTTTGTTCTCTTATTCGTCACAATATTCTAAGGCCATTGGCGCAAGTCAAAATTTTCTTGAGGCATTTTTTGTATTGTTTATGTGTGTTTTATGATTTTTCGGTTATTTTGGGGCATTTACATAATATTCGACCATTTTTGGGAAGTTGCGAAAAGAAATAAAGTTTTGATCTCTTATTCGTCAAGATATTCTAAGGTTATTGGTGCAAGTCAAAAAAAAATTGGTGAGTTTTTTGTATTTTTTATGTGTGTTTCTTGATTTTTCTGCCATTTTACGGCATATACATAATATTCGGCCATTTTTGGGCAGTTACGAAAAGAAGTAAGGTTTTGTTCTATTTTTCGTCACGATATTCTAAGGTCATTGGTGCAAGACGTAATTGTTTTGAGGCATTTTTGTATTGTTTATGTGTGTTTCTTGAGTTTTTAGCCATTTTGGACATTTACGTAATATTCGGCTATTTTCGAGAAATTACGAAAAGAAGTCAAGTTTTGTTCTCTTATTCATCACGATATTTTAATGTCATTGGTGCAGGTCGAAATTTTTTGAGGCATTTTTTGTATTGTTTATGTGTGATTCTTGTTTTTTCGGCCATTTTGGTGCATTTACATAATATTCAGCCAGTTTAGGACAGTTACGAAAAGAAGTAAAGTTTTGTTCTCTTATTCGTCACGATATTCTAAGGTCATTGGTGCAGGTCGAAATTTCTTAAAGGCATTTTTTGTATTGTTTATGGGTGTTTTTTGATTTTTCAGCCATTTTTGGCAAGTTACGAAAATAAGTAAAGTTTTGTTCTCTTATTTGTCACGATATTTTAAAGTCATTGGTGCAATTCAAAAAAAATTAAGGCTTTTTTAATATTATTTTTGTGTGTTTCTTTATTTTTTGGCCATTTCGAGGCATTTACGTAATATTCAGCCATATTCGAGGAAGTTACGAAAAGAAGTAAAGTTTTGTTCTCTTATTTTTCACGATATTTTAAGGTCATTGGTGCAAGTCAAAAAATATTTGAGGCTTTTTTTATATAGTTTGTGTGTTTCTTTACTTTTCAGTCATTTTAGGGCATTTACGCAATATTCGGCCATTTTTGGGCAGTTATGAAAAGGAGTAAAGTTTTATTCTCTTATTCGTCATGATATTCTAAGGTCATTGGTACAATTTGAAATTTTTTTGAGGAGTTTTTTGTATTGTTTATGTGTGTTTCTTGATTTTTCGGCCAATTTGGGGCCTTTACGTAATATTCGGCTTTTTTGGAAAAATTACGAAAATAAATAAAGTTTTGTTTTCTTATTCGTCACGATATTCTAAGGTCATGGGTGCAAATCAAAAAAAAATTGGGGTGTTTTTTGTATTGTTTATGTGTGTTTCTTGATTTTTCGGCCATTTTAGGGCATTTACGTAATATTTGGCCATTTGCGGGTGATTACGAAAAGAAGTAAAGTTTTTTTAACCTATTCATCACGATATTCTAAGATCATTGGAGCAAGTAAAAATAAAATAGGTGTTTTTTGTATTGTTTCTGTGTGTTTCTTAATTTTCTAGCCTTTTTAGAGAATTTACGTAATATTCGGCCATTTTTGGGCAATTATGAAAAGAAGTACAGTTTTATTCTCTTATTCGTCACAATATTCTAAGGCCATTGGCGCAAGTCGAAATTTTCTTGAGGCATTTTTTGTATTGTTTATGTGTGTTTCTTGATTTTTTGGTTATTTTGGGGCATTTACATAATATTCGACCATTTTTGGGAAGTTGTGAAAAGAAATAAAGTTTTGATCTCTTATTCGTCAAGATATTCTAAGGTTATTGGTGCAAGTCAAAAAAAAAATTGGGGTGTTTTTTGTATTGTTTATGTGTGTTTCTTGATTTTTCGGCCATTTTGGGGAATTTACGTAATATTCGGCCATTTTCGGGCAGTTACGAAAAGAAGTAAAGTTTTGTTCACTTATTCGTCACGATATTCTAAGATCATTGGAGCCAATCAAAAACATTGAGCCTTTTTTTGTAATGTTTATATGTGTTTCTTGATTTTCCAGCCTTTTTGGGGCATTTACGTAATATTCGGCCAATTTCGGGCAATTACGAAAAGAAGTAATGTTTTGTTCTCTTATTCGTCACGATATTATAAGGTCATTGGTGCAAGTCGAAATTTTCTTGAGGAATTTTTTGTATTGTTTATGTGTGTTTCCTGATTTTCCGGCCAGTTTGGAGAATTTACGTAATATTCGGCCATTTTCGGGCAGTTACGGATAGAAGTAAAGTTTTGTTCTCTTATTCCTCATGATATTCTAATGTCATTGGTGCAAGTAAAAAAAAAATTGATGCGTTTTTTATGTTGTTTATGTGTTTCTTGATCTTTCGGTCATTTTGGGGTATTTACGTAATATTTGGCTATTTTCGGGAAGTTACTAAAAGAAATAAAATTTTCTTCTCTTATTCGTCACGATATTCTAAGGTCATTGGTGCAAGTCGAATTTTTTTTGAGGTATTTTTTGTATTGTTTATATGTTTTTTTTTATTTTTCGGCCACTTTGGGGCATTTATGTAATATTCGATCATTTTCAGGCAGTTACGAAATAAGGTAAAGTTTTGTTCTTTTATTCGTCACGATATTTTAAGGTAGTTGGTGCAAATAAAAAAATTCTTGAGGCATTTTTTGTATTGTTTATGTGTGTTTCTTGATTTTTGGCCATTTAGAGGCATTTACGTAATATTCGGCCATTTTCGAACAGTTACAAAAAGATGTAAATGTTTGTTCTCTTATTCGTCCTGATATTCTAAGGTCATTGTTGCGAGTCGAAATATTTTTGAGGCAATTTTTGTATTGTTTATGTGTGTTTCTTGATTTTTGGGCCATTTGGGGGAATTTACGTAATATTCGGCCATTTTCGGATAGTTACAAAATGAAGTTAAGTTTTGTTCTCTTATTCATCACAATATTCTAAGGTCATTGCTGCAAGTTGAAATTTTTTTGAAGCGTTTTTTGTATTGTTTGTATGTTCTTAATTTTTCGGCCATTTTGGAGAATTTACGTAATATTCGGCCATTTTGGGGAATTTCCGTAATATTCGGCCAATTCGGATAGTTAAAAAAATTAAAGTTTTGTTCTCTAATTTGTCATGATATTCTAAAGTCATTGGTGCAAGTCGAAATTTTTTCGAGGCATTTTTTGTCTTGTTTATGTGTGTTTGTTGATTTTTTGGCCATTTTGGAGCATTTACGTAATATTCGGCCATTTTCGGCCAATTAGAAAAAGAAATAAAGTTTTGTTTTCTTATTTTTCACGATATTCTAAGGTTATTGGTGAAAGTAAAACAAAATTTGAGGCGTGTTTTGTATTGTTGTTGTGTGTTTCTTGATTTTTAGGCTATTTTGGGGAATTTACGTAATATTCGGCCATTTTCAGCAGTTACGAAAAGAATTTAAGTTTTGTTCTCTTATTCGTCATGATATTCTAACGTCATTGGTGCAAGTTTAAAAAAATTTGAGGCGTTTTTTGTATTGTTTATGTGTGTTTCTTGATATTTCAACCATTTTGAGTGATTTACGTAATATTTCAGCAGTTTTTGGGCAGTTTCGAAAAGAAGTAAAGTTTTGTCTTCTTATTATTTACGATATTCTAAGGTCATTGGTCCAAGTCGAATTTTTTTTGAGACATTTTTTGTTTTGTTTGTGTGTGTTTCTTGATTTTTCGACCATTTTGAGGTATTTACGTAATATTCTACCATTTTCGGGCTATTTAGAAAAGAAGTAGAGTTTTGTTCTCTTATTCGTTACGGTATTCTAAGGTCATTGCTGCAATGCGAAATTTTTTTGAGGCGTTTTTTGTATTGTTTATGTGTGTTTCTTGATTTCTCGGCCATTTTGGGGAGTTTACATTATATTCCCATTTTCGGGTAGTTACAAAAAGAACTAAAGTTTTGTTCTCTTATTCGTCACGATATTCTAAGGTCATTGGTGCAAGTCAAAAAATTTGTGAGGCTTTTTTTGTATTGTTTATGTGTGTTTCTTGAGTTTTCGGCCATTTTGGGGAATTTACGTAATATTCGGTCATTTTTTGGCAGTGATGAGTCCACGATTTGGACTCATTTAGGGTTTTATTTTAATAGATTTACTGTCCTCAAATGCATATTTTGTGCCAATAACTGATGTAAATTCTTGAATTTCAGGTATTTGGATTGATGAACAAAGCATGGACACTATCGAGCAAAAAGGAACAAGGCAACTGAAAGAACGAAGGAAAGAAGGCCTGAGGATCGTCTAACCCATTAGGCGAGTCTTCGAACGGCCAGGGTCTCGCCTAATGTTCAAGAGTGCCAAACCCTGAAGGAGAAAATCTAGTCGGTGAGAGAAAGAAGAAGTTGGCGAGTCACCGAATGGTTCCACGATGCAGTGCCATATCACCCAAAGTTACAGAACCTGAAGATGTTGTAGGCAAAATCAAAACGGTGATGAAAATGACCAAAGGGCGCATCTCCGATTGGATCGGCAATCCCGACTAACTGCGCCGACCAAACCTTCGCAACACACTTTTTGACAACTATAAATACTTGTTTAAATTTTTAGCTTAGTATCTGATCTTTTGTTGAAACATAATTGTTTTAGTTTTTGAAGTTGAGAGCTTAGAACTGAATAGAGAGACAATATTTCCTTAGCTTTGAAGATTTGAAGATTTCCATTTCGAAGAAATTTGAAGAGGGTGTTGAAGATTCTTCATCTTAGACATTTGTAAAGACTATATCAATCCTACCCAGTTGATGGAAACACAACTTGGTAACAATTTTTACCTTTTTACTATGTCTAGCTAAAACCCCAATTCTTGGGGTGTGATTATGTGATTCTGGGTTGATTTAACTGCTGGGTATTGTTAATTGATAGTTTATTTGCTGTTTAAAAGTGATTTCATTTAGTAATCGTGGTTGAATTTAATGGGTTGTAGTTTCAAATACAATCTTAACTTCGTATTTTTGGTTTGCTCGAGAGAGAGGTTTTAAAACCAAAACTACTGAATTGATGGTCTATGGGTATTGGGTTGTCATGAGTTCAACTCGAGAGAGTGAATCCTAAACCCTTTTCCACACATTCAGCTTGAGAGAGTGAATGGACTAAAGCAAAGGTTGTGCTTCATTGCTGCTTATTGGTGTTCGAGAGAAACCAATTTGATTCGGGGTAAATTGTTCGAGAGAAAGTTTACCCCCACTAAAGTCTAGCTTATTGACTGATTTGCAGTTGTTTACTATTAATTGCAATTACCCGGTTGTTTACCTTAGCCTATAATTCAATCACATCCCAAGAATCCCGTCTCCATATTCGTATTTTCGTGTTGTTTGTTGTTTTAGTTGATAATACAAACAAACCCTCTTGATATTTGACACTTGTGTCACCTATAATTTAAACCATGCTTTTATTCGTAAATGTTTTTAGCTATGATTGACTAGAGTGTATTCTTACTTGCCTATTGATTCTCAATTACGAACCACTCCCTTGGGACTCCACCCTAACTCACTTAGTTGGGTTATATTGCTACTCACGATCATTGGCACTTAGTATTGGAGGAAGTGTCCTGATACGTGGAATCAAAATGGCGCCGCTACCGGGGAGTGGTGTTACTTGAGAATCTTTAGTTAAGTTTACTATTTGTTCTTGTTAGTTATAGTGGAACTTACTTAATTTTTAGTTTTGGTTTTTTGCGTTGCTTGTTGAGCAGAGAATTGGAGCATATTTGGTAGCAACAGTAACCCAATGGATCACCCTCCTTCTAGATTGATGATTTTTAGGGATAACATCCTAAATTTCAAGAAATTAGAGGGTGAGTCCATTTATGAGTTGTGGCAAAGGTTTAAAATCCTATTGCAGCAATGCCCAACTCATGAGATTCCGGATAAAATACTTCTGGAATGTTTTTGTCGGAGTCTTGGCCCCAAAAATAGTATAATGGCTGATCAACTCTCTTCGGGCTGGATGATGCGACACTCCTATGAGACCGCAACCCAACTCCTTGATTGTGTGGCAAAAACCAATAAGGAGACTGAGAAGGACCAACACTTGGCCACATTGTTGGGTCAGCTGGATATCTTGGCCCAAAAGGTCAAGGACTTGGAGGTACTGTCCACAAAGACAGACATGTACATCCCCCCTCATGAAAGATGAAGAAACAAGAGGGCGGGAAAATTGAAGAGTTCCTCTTACTCATTCTACACAAAGTTGAAGAACATGACATAGTGTTGGAAGAAATAAGAGAATGTCTTGATGCTGAACCAAATGACGACCTCTCATTCCATGCTCGTTCAGCTACTAGGGTCCCAAATGGATCAAGTGCTGAATGACCTCTACCCAGAGCCAAAAGAGGGGTTTCCTTATGAAAATGAGGCGAACCCCACTAATGGAACTTAAATGGGAACTGAAGTCGTGCCACGACTTTAACTAAGGGGCTTCTTAGGAGGCAACCCAAGTTTTATTTTCTTTCTTTTTAAGTGTGAAATAATGATGTGTTGATTGTGCAGGTCGAAGTGTGAAAAGTGGTTGAAAAGTGCAGATTGGTGAGCTAAAGGTCCAATCGGTGAATCACCGAAGAGGTCGGTGTCCCCGACCCAGACCGTCGTTGGACTCAAGAAAATTTTACATAGGAGTCTGTAAAACTCAGCGAGCCCAGGAAATTATTGGCGAGTCGCCGACCAGGTCGGCGATCGAGATCTAAACCGTCGTTTGGACCCCCCACATCAACTGAGGGTCCTGTAAAACTCGACGAGGTAAGTGATCACTCGGCGTGTCGACGAGTTAGTAGGCGAGCACGACTAATGTCGCCAAATGGGAGAGAAGTGGACAGTTTTTTTTAAAAGGCCAAAGGTTTAAACTTCCAACTCTTTCACTTTCCCTCAATTTCGAACTTCACAAACTCACACCTGCACTTTAACTTCTATATTTTTGCATTCTCAAAGTATTTTAGTCGTTGATTTGTACTCGGATTGGGATTATATTGCCGCCTAGCATTTCAATCTTATCTTTATCGGCATTCAAGGTTGTTTTTCCAAATTCCGCGTTTATTTCTAAGAATTTGAACTCTTATGCAAATGATTTTATCTTATTGTTGTGTGTTGGGCCTCTCTGTTAGTGTTAGTATGTTTGTGTGCTTGTTTTAATTCGAATACCTTGCCTGTATTGCCCTTAATGTTGAATTCCTGTAATTTTATGCCTTAAAAGTGGTTAGAATTTGTGGGGTTGTGCTTGCATGTTGTTGGGTCTAGTTGGGTGAAGTCTAAGTAACCCGTAGTTGTGCCAAATGACGTAATTTGCCCAATGATAGAGCGGGTGATGTCATTCTTAAGGATAAAAGTTATCAATTGGCCAAATTTGGCAAAAACGGGAGAAGTATGAGTATCCCGAGGTAATGGGTGCTATGGGTCTAGTTTTATTTTGAGTTGTGCATGATTTGATTTTGTTTTCGGGGGTTGCGGGGTTGAATTCGAGAAGTTGGGTTGAAAGTAGGCACGTTGGGTCATTTGGTGAGCTGAGTCGAGCTCACCGAATCACTTAGCGGTTCGCCAAAGTTCCCCATCTCGCCTTTAATCTCATTCTTAATGTGTTGTTGGGCTTTGTAATTTTCGGCGAGAAGCTTGAGGTCGCCGAAGGCAATCGACGACTCGCCAAAAGACTTCTTGATCGCCTTTTGTTTGCACCTCAATAGCCTTTTTGCATTGTAACTTTCGGCGGGCTACCCTTTGCACGCTGAAAGCTATCGGCGATTCACTGAAAGCCCTTTCCCGTCGCCGACTTGCCAAGAGTTTATAGCCAATCCTTTCGGCGAGCCCGATCTGGCTCGCCAAAGTGATTCGGTGACTCGCCGATCCAATCGGCGAGTCTGTCTGCAACTGTGTTTCTGTGTTTTTGACTGAATTGATTCTAACTTTTTCCCGTTGTTTTGCAGATATGGTAAGAACAAACATTGACATGCCACCCCGAAAAAGAGTGCGGGTATCATTATAAATGAAGGGGGATCAAATCCTCTAAAGAAGGGCAAACAAGAGCCTCCACTTGGAGATAAAGGCAAGGGCAAGAGGCCCATTTTTGACAGGGAGACTACTCCTTGAGGCCCTTATATTCCTTCATGGGTCTGGGGATTCTATGCAGATGTGCAGACCTTTTTGGCAGATACACCCTTGGCAGCTCCTAGTGGGTCTGGTACTGCTGTTTCTTCTGAGGTGACTCCGGGTACTGAGAACCAGGACCAGAGTGATGCACCGGGCACTGATGCCCAGACAGATGGGGCGACTGTGTAGACAGGACCCCCTTTTTACATCCCTCTCTGTCGTACTTTGTTTCACTTTTGGATATTTTTGTTTGCATTTGAGGAAAAATGACTTTATTTGTGGTGGGGTGAGGCCCACCTTTTGTGAATATTGGTTTTTGTATATATATTGGGTTTTGAGCTGAAATTGTGTTGTGCACCGCTTTTTGTGGTATATTTGAGCTTATGGCTCCGTGTTTTTAATTGTAAATGATTTTTTGCCCTCCCGAAATTTTTTGCCACCTCTTGTTTGTGTTGAATGTGGCAGTTCTTTTGCAAATTTGAGTATCTGTTTTGATCAATACCGATGACTTGAATAGTGCTCATAATCGAACAAACATGAATGTGCGGCTACATGAGGCCAAATGAAGTTGTATAGACAATATGTGAACTCTTTGCATCTCGTTGTGACTTGCCAAGTATCAAATTGAGTCTCTTGTGATGAACATTGCACACTAGCAAAAGTGTGGAGTCTTGTTTGACTATGGTGTCAATGCCTTGTGTGATGAGCTTATCGTGAACCATGTGTGATGACACCTAGAATTTGCCCCGTTGGTCCGGTTGACTAAGTGATGTGAACTCTTGAGATGATCTTAGGCAACTTTAAAGAGTGTGAACCAATTTGACATTATACCTCTTTTTGTGGCCTACCTTGTGAGTGTGTGAACCCCGTTTGAACACCCTTTGAGCCTTAGTCTTTTTCTTCGAAGAAACTTGATAAAAATGTGACCTTTCTTGACCCATCACCCATAATCCTCATGATTTGTGGTTTGTGTGAATAGACAACTTAGGCCAAAAGCCTAAGTTGGGGGTGTGGTGAAAAGAGAAGGTAAATCAAGAAGTGCAAGAAAATCCCCTTTGACCCATGGTTTTGAGAAAAATGAACCCCTCCATACAAAAAAAAAAGAGAAAAAGAAGAAAAGAACGAAAAAGTTGCAGAATAAAGTTGTGAAAATACAAAAAGAAATGGGGTTTCCAACAATCCATGGAAAGTGAATAATTGGATGACTTTTGAGCACGAATGAGAATGATGAAAAAAAGGAAAGGAAGTGTTGTTCAAACTACATTTCATGAGGATAGAAGTCCCTAAGCCTAAATGACCATACATTTACACTCAGCCCCATTACAAGCCTTGAAAAGACCTTTTTGATCTTGAGTGAGCTGAAACAAATGTTGGTTGGAAAATACGGGAAAACCTATGGGTGAAATCATACATTGTGTTCAATTTTGTTAGTGTGGGGATTGCATTTGATTTCGGAACTTTAAATTGTGAACCATTGTGTGTAATTATGGAATCATTCTTTGTGTGAGGGCATTTGATCACTTTTGTTGAGCTTGAACTTGTATTTGGAGCAAGTATTGTGAGCTTGAGATTCTTTGATAATGGTGAGTCACAACTTGAAACTTTGAGTGCACATTTGATCCTTGCAGGAGTAAGTTGAGTATTTTTGTGTGCATTCATGATTGAGTCTTGTGTAACACTATTTGAGACATCCTTTTTGAACTGCTGAATTGAGTTTTACTTGAGGACAAGCAAAAGTTTTAGTTGGGGGTGTTGATGAGTCCACAATTTGGATTTATTTAGGGCTTTATTCTAATAGATTCAGTGTCCTCAAATGCATATTTGTTCCAATAACTAATGTAAATCCTTGAATTTCAGGTATTTGGATTGAGGAACAAAGCATGGACACTATCGAGCAAAAAGGAACAAGGCAACTGAAAGAACGAAGGAAAGAAGGCCTGAGGATCGCCTAACCCATTAGGCGAGTCGTCGAACGGCCAGGGTCTCGCCTAATGTTCCAGAGTGCCAAACCCTGAAGGAGAAAATCTAGTCGGTGAGAGAAAGGAGAAGTCGACGAGTCACCGAACGGTTCCACGATGCAGTGCCATATCGCCCAAAGTTACAGAACCTGAAGATGTTGAAGGCAAAAGCAAAACGACAATGAAAATGACCAAAGGGCGGATAGCCGATTGGATCGACGATTCCAACTAACTGCGCCAACTGAACCTCCGCATCACACTTTTTGACAACTATAAATACCTGTTTAAATTTTTAGCTTAGTATCTGATCTTTTGTTGAAACATAATATATTTTTTTAGATTTTGAAGTTGAGAGCTTAGAACTGAATAGAGAGACAATATTTCCTTAGCTTTGAAGATTTGAAGATTTCTATTTCTAAGAAATTTGAAGTGGGTGTTGAAGATTCTTCATCTTCGACCTTTGTAAAGACATTATCAATCGTACCCAGTTGATGAAAACACAACTTGGTAACAATTTTTACCTTTTTACTATGTCTAGCTAAAACCCCAATTCTTGGGGTGTGATTATGGGTTGATTTAACTGTTGGGTATTGTTAATTGATAGTTTATTTGTTGTTTAAAAGTGATTCCGTTCAGTAATTGTGGTTGAATTTAATGAGTTGTAGTTGCAAATGCAATCTTAACTTCGTATTTTTGGCTTGCTCGAGAGAGAGGTTTTAAAACCAAAATTACTGAATCGATGGTCTGTGAGTATTGGGTTGTCATGGGTTCAGCTCGAGAGAGTGAACCCTAAACCCTTTTCCACACATTCAACTCGAGAGAGTGAATGGACTAAAGCGAAGGTTGTGCTTCATTGTTGCTTATTGGTTTTCGAGAGAAACCAATTTGATTCGGGGTAAATTGTTCGAGAGAAAGTTTACCCCTACTAAAGTCTAGCTTATTCACTGATTTGCAGCTGTTTACTATTAATTGCAATTACCCGGTTGTTTACCTTTACCCATAATCCAATCACATCCCAAGAATCCCATCTCCATATTTGTATATTCGTGTTGTTTGCTGTTTTAACTGATAATTGAAACGAAAACCCCCCCTTGATATTTGACACTTGTGTCACCTATAATTTAAACCATGCTTTTATTCGTAAATATTTTTAGCTATGATTGACTTGAGCATATTCTTACTTGCCTATTGATTCTCAATTACGAACCACTCCCTTGGGACTCGACCCCAACTCACTAGTTGGGTTATATTACTTCTCACGATCGTTGGCACTTAGTATTGGATGAAGTGTCCTGATACGTGACACAAGTGTCAAATATCAAGAGGGTTTGTTTGTATTATCAACTAAAATAGCAAACAACACGAAAATACGAATATAGAGACGGGATTCTTGGGATGTGATTGAATTATGGGCTAAGGTAAACAAACGGGTAATTGCAATTAATAGTAAACAGCTGCAAATCAGTTAATAAGCTAGACTTTAGTGGGGGTAAACTTTCTTTAGAACAATTTACCCCGAATCAAATTGGTTTCTCTCAAACACCAATAAGCAGCAATGAAGCACAACCTTCGCTTTAGTCCATTCACTCTCTCGAGCTGAATGTGTGGAAAAGGGTTTAGGATTCACTCTCTCGAGCTGAACCCATGACAACCCAATACCCACAGACCATCGATTCAGTAATTTTGGTTTTAAAACCACTCTCTCGGGCAAACCAAAAACACGAAGTTAAGATTGTATTTGCAACTACAACCCATTAAATTCAACCACGATTACTGAATGAAATCACTTTTAAACAGCAAATAAACTATCAATTAACAATACGCAGCAGTTAAATCAACCCATAATCACATAATCACACCCCAAGAATTGGGATTTTAGCTAGACATAGTAAAGAGGTAAAAATCGTTACCAAGTTGTGTTTCCATCAACTGGGTAGGATTGATATAGTCTTTACAAAGGTCTAAGATGAAGTATCTTCAAAACCCACTTCAAATTTCTTCGAAATGGAAATCTTCAAAGCTAAGGAAATATTGTCTCTCTATTCAGTTCTAAGCTCTCAACTTCAAAAACTAAAAAACAAAAATGTTTCAACAAAAGATCAGATACTAAGCTAAAAATTTAAACAAGTATTTATAGTTGTCAAAAAGTGTGTTGCGGAGGTTCAGTCGGCGCAGTTAGTCGGGAACGCCGATCCAATCGGTGATCCGCCCTTTGGTCATTTTTATCGTCATTTTGCTTTTGCCTTCAGCATCTTCAGGTTTTGTAACTTTGGGCGATATGGCACTGCATCGCGGAATCGTTCGACGACTCACCGACTTCTTCTTTCTCTCGCCGACTAGATTTTCTCCTTCAGGGCTTGGCACTCTGGAACATTAGGCGATACCCTGGCAGTTCGGTGACTCACCTAATGGGTTAGGCGATCCTCAGTCCTTTTTTCCTTCGTTCTTTCAGCTGCCTTGTTCCTTTTTGCTCGATAGTGTCCATGCTTTGTTCCTCAATCCAAATACCTGAAATTCAACGATTTACATCAGTTATTGGCACAATATATGCATTTGAGGACACTAAATCCATTAAAATAAAACTCATCAGGGATGTACGAGAGGAAGTAAACTTTTGATCTCTTATTCCTCACGATATTCTAAGATCATTGATGCAAGTCAAAAAAAATTGAGGCATTTTTTGTATTGTTTATGTGTGTTTTTGATTTTTCAGCCATTTTAGGGCATTTACGTAATATTCGGTCATTTTCAGGCAGTTACGAAAAGAAGTAAAGTTTTGTTCTCTTATTCATCACGATATTCTAAGGTTATTGGTGCAAGTCGACATTTTTTGTATTGTTTGTGTTTCTTGATTTTTTGGCTATTTTGGGGCATTTACATAATATTCGGCCATTTTTTGGGAGTTATAAAAAGAAGTAAAGTTTTGTTCTCTTATTCGTCACGATATTCTAAGGTGATTGGTGCAAGTCAAAATTTTGATGAGGCATTTTTTTAATGTTTATGTGTGTTTCTTAAATTTTCGGCCATTTTGGGGTATTTACGTAATATTCGGCCATTTTATAGCAGTTACGAAAAAAAGTAAAGTTTTGTTCTTTTATTCGTCACGATATTCTATGGTCATTAGTGCAAGTCAAATTTTTTTGAGGTATTTTTTGTATTGTTTATGTGTGTTTCTTGATTTTTCGATCATATTAGGGCATTTACGTAATATTCGGCCATTTTAGGGCAGTTACGAAAAGAAGTAAAGTTGTGTTCTCTTATTCGTCACGATATTCTTAGGTCATTGGTGCAAGTCAAAAAATTTTAAAGACGTTTTTTGTATCGTTTGTGTGTTTCTTGATTTTTCGATCATTTTGGGGCATTTACGTAATATTCGGCCATTTTTTGGAAGTTACGATAAGAAGTAAAGTATTGATCTCCTTTTCTTCACGATATTATAAGGTCATTGGTGCAAATCAAAAAAAAATTGAGGCATTTCTTGCATTGTTTATAAGTGTTTATTAATTTTTTGGCAATTTTGGGGAATTTAAGTTATAACCAGCCATTTTCGAGCAGTTACAAAATGAAGTAAAGTTTTGTTCTTTTATTCGTCACGATATGCTAAGGTCATTCGTGCAGGTCAAAAAAAAATTGAGGCGTTTTTGTATTGTTTATGTGTGTTTCTTTATTTTTCGGCCATTTTGGGGAATTTACGTAATATTCAGCCATTTTCAGGTAGGTACGAAAAGAAGTAATATTTTGTTCTTTTATTCGTCACGATAATCTAAGGTCATTGGTGCGAGCCGAATTTTTTTTGAGGCGTGTTTTGTATTGTTTATGTGTGTTTCTTGATTTTTCAGCCATTTTGGGTATTTACGTAATATTCGACCATTTTCGGGTAGTTAGGAAAAGAAGTAAAGTATTGTTCTTTTATTCATCACGATATCCTAAGGTCATTGGTACAAGTCAAAAAAAAATTGAGGCGTGTTTTGTATTGTTTATATGTTTCTTGATTTTTTGGCCATATTGGGGCATTTACGTAATATTCGATCATTTTCGGGCAGTTACGAAAAAAAGTAAAGTTTTGTTCTCTTATTCATCACAATATTCTAAGGTCATTGGTGCAAGTTGAAATTTTTTTGAGGCATTTTTTGTATTGTTTATGCGTGTTTCTTAATTTTTTGGCCATTTTGGTGCATTTACGTTATATTCGGCCATTTTCAGGTATTTACCAAAAGAAGTAAAGTTTTGTTCTCTTATTTGTCACGATTTCATTGGTGCAAGTTGAAATTTTTTTGAGGCATTTTTTGTATTATTTGTGTGTGTTTCTTAATTTTTTGGTCATTTTGGGGCATTCAAGAAATATTCGACCATTTTCAGGCACTTCTGAAAATAAGTGAAGTTTTGTTCTCTTATTCGTCACGATATTCTAAAGTCATTGGTTCAAGTAGAAATTTTTTGGAGGTGTTATTTGTACTGTTTATGTGTGTTTCTTGATTTTTTTGTCATTTTGGGGCATTTACGTAATATTCGGCCATTTTCCGGCAGTTACAAAAAGAAGTAAAGTTTATTCTCTTATTCGTTACGATATTTTAAGGTCATTGGTGTAAGTCAAAAAATATTTGATGCGTTTTTTATATTGTTTATGTGTGTTTCTAGATTTTTCTGCCATTTTAGGGAATTTACGTAATATTCAGCCATTTTTTGGGCAGTTACAAAAAAAAAGTAATGTTTTGTTCTCTTATTCATCACGATATTCAAAGGTCATTGGTGCAAATCGAAATTTTTTGGAGGCATTTTTTGCATTGTCTATAAGTGTTTATTAATTTTTCGGCAATTTTGGGGAATTAAGTAACATCCGGCCATTTTCGGACAGTTACAAAAAGAAGTAAAGTTTTGTTCTCTTATTCGTCACGATATTCTAAGGTCATTGGTGCAAGTCAAATTTTTTTAGGCGTTTTTTGATTTTTAGGCCATTTTGGGAAATTTACGTAATATTCGACCATTTTCCAACAGTTACGACAAGAAGTAAAGTTTTGTTCTCTTATTCGTCATGATATTCTATGGTCACTGGTGTAAGTCAAAAAAAAAATTGATGCGTTTTTTATAATTTTATGTGTGTTTCTAGATTTTTTGGCCATTTTGGAGAATTTATGTAATATTCAGCCACTTTTGGGCAGTTACAAAAAGAAGTAAAATTTTGTTCTCTTATTCGTCACGATATACTAAGCTCATTGGTGCAAGTCAAAAATATTTTGAGGCGTTTTTTGTTTTGTTTATGTGTGTTTCTTTATTTTTCGGTCATTTACGCAATATTCTGCCATTTTTTAGGCAGGTACGAAAAGAAGTACAATTTTGTTCTCTTATTCGTCACGATATTCTAAGGTCATTGGTGCAAGTTGAAAAATATTTGAGGCGTTTTTGTATTGTTTATGTGTGTTTCTTGATTTTTCAGCCATTTTGGGGCATTACTTAATATCCGGCCATTTTCGGGTAGTTACGAAAAGAAGTAAAATATTGGTCTCTTATTCGTCACGATATTCTAAAGTCATTGGTCCAAGTCGAAATATGTTTTACGCATTTTTGTATTGTTTATTTGTGTTTCTTGATTTTTCTCCCATTATTGGGCATTTACGTAATCTTCGACCATTTTCGGACAGTTACCGAAAGAAGTAAAGTTTTGATCTCTTATTCGTCACGATATTCTTAAATCATTGGTAAAAGTCAAAAAAAAATTAGGTGTTTTTTGTATTGTTTATGGGTGTTTCTTTATTTTTCGGTCGTTTTGGAAATTTACGTAATATTCGGCCATTTTTGGGCAGTTCCGAAAAGAAGTAAAGTTTTGTTCTCGTATTCGTGACAATATTCTAAAGTCATTGGAGCAAGTCAAAAAACATTTGAGGCATTTTACGTATTGTTTATGTGTGTTTCTTAATATTTTGACTATTTCGGAACATTTACGGAATATTCGGCCATTTTCGGTCAATTACAAAAAGAAGTAAAGTTTTGTTATCTTATTCGTGACGATATTCTAAGGTTATTGGTGCAAGTCAAAAAAGAATTGAGGCATTTTTTGTACTGTTTATGTGTGTTTCTTGATTATTCGGCCATTTTGAGGCATTTACGTAATATTCGGCCATTTTCGGGCAGTTATGAAAAGAAGTAAAATTTTGTTCTCTTATTCATCACGATATTATAATGTCATTGTTGCAAGTCAAAAAAAATTTAAGGCGTTTTTTGTATTGTTGTGTGTTCCATGATTTTTCAGCAATTTTGGGGTATTTACGTAATATTCGTCTATTTACTGGCAGTTACAAAAAGAAGTAAATTTTTATTCTCTTATTTGTCACGATATTCTAAGGTCATTGGTGCAAGTCAAAAAAAAAATTGAGGCGGCTTTTGTATATGTTTATTTGTGTTTCTTGATTTTTCTACCATTTTGGGGCATTTATGTAATATTCGTTCATTTTTGAGTAGTTACGTAAAGAAGTAAAGTTTTGTTCTCTTATTATTCATGATATTCTAAGGTCATTGGTGCAAGTAGAAATTCTTTCGAGACATTTTTGTATTGTTTGTGTGTTTCTTGATTTTTCGGCCATTTCGGGGCATTTATGTATTATTCGACCATTTTCCGGCAGTTACGAAATGAAGTAAAATTTTATTCTCTTATTCGTCACGATATTCTATGGTCATTGGTGTAAGTCAGAAAAATATTGATGTGTTTTTTATATAATGTTTATGTGTGTTTCTAGATTTTTCGGCCATTTTGGAGAATTTACATAATATTCGACCATTTTTGGACAGTTACAAAAAGAAGTAAAGTTTTGTTCTCTTATTCTTCACGATATTCTAAAGGTATTGGTGCAAGTCGAAATTTTTTTGAAGCATTTTTTGTATTGTTTATATGTGTTTCTTTAATTTTTGGTCATTTTGGGGTATTTACGCAATATTCAGCCATTTTCGGGCTGGTACGAAAATAAGTAAAGTTTTGTTCTCTTATTCGTCACGATATTCTAAGGTCATTGGTGCAAGTTGAAATTTTTCTGCGGCGTTTTCTATATTGTTTGTGTCTTTCTTGATTTTTTTGCCATTTTGGGGTATTTACGTAATATTCAGCCATATTCGGGCAGTTACAAAAAGAAGTAAAATTTTATTCTCTTATTCGTCACGATATTCTAAATTCATTGGTCCAAGTTGAATATTTTATTCTCTTATTCGTCACGATATTCTAAAGTCATTGGTCCAAGTCAAATTTTTTTTTGGGTGTTTTTGTATTGTTTATGTGTGTTTCTTGATTTTTCGCCCACTTTGGGCATTTACGTATTTTTCGACCATTTTCGGACAGTAACGGAAAGAAGGAAAGTTTAATTCTTTTATTCGTCACGGTATTCTTAGGTCATTGGTGCAAGTTGAAATTTTTTTAGGCGTATTTTGTATTGTTTATGTGTGTTTCTTTATTTTTCGGCCATTTTGGGAATTTATGTGTCATTCGTCACGATGTTCTAAATTTATTGGTGCAAGTCAAAAAAAAATTGAGGCATTTTACGTATTGTTTATGTGTGTTTCTTGATTTTTCGACCATTTCGAGATATTTACGTAATATTCGGCCATTTTCGGGCAGTTACGAAAAGAAGTAAAAGTTTTGTTATCTTATTTGTCACGATATTCTAAGGTCATTGGTGCAAGTCGAAATTTTTTTGAGGCGTTTTTTGTATTGTTTATGTGTGTTTCTTGATTTTTCAGCCATTTTAGGGGATTTACGTAATATTCGGCCATTTTTGGGTAATTACAAAAAGAAGTAAAATATTGTTCTCTTATTCGTCACGATATTCTAAAGTCATTGGTCCAAGTCAAAATATTTTTTAGGCATTTTTTGTATTGTTGTGTTTCTTGATTTTCTCCCATTTTTGGGCATTTAGATATCTTCGACCATTTTCGGATAGTTACCGAAAGAAGTAAAGTTTTGTTCTCTTATTCGTCATGATATTCTTAGGTCATTGGTGCAAGTCGAAATTTTTTTAGGCGTATTTTGTATCGTTTATGTGTGTTTCTTTATTTTTCGGCCGTTTTGGGAATTTACGTAATATTCGGCCATTTTTGGGCTGTTACGAAAAGAAGTAAAATTTTGTTCTCTTATTCGTGACTATATTCTAAAGTCATTGGAGCAAGTTAAAAAAAATTGAGGCATTATACGTATTGTTTATGTGTGTTTATTGATATTTCGACCATTTCGAAATATTTACGTAATATTCGGCCATTTTCGGGAAGTTACGAAAAGAAGTAAAGTTTTGTTATCTTATTCGTCACGATATTCTAAGGTTATTGGAGCAAGTCAAAAAAAATTTAAGGCGGTTTTTTTATTGTTTATGTGTGTTCCTTGATTTTTCAGCAATTTTGGGGCATTTACGTAATATTCGGCTATTTACTGGCGGATACAAAAAGAAGTAAAGTTTTGTTCTCTTATTTGTCGCGATATTCTAAGGTCATTGGTGCAAGTCAAAAAAAAATTTGAGGCGGTTTTTGTATATGTTTATGTGTATTTCTTGATTTTTCTACCATTTTGGGGCATTTACGTAATATTCGTTCATTTTCGGGCAGTTACGTAAAGAAGTAAAGTTTTGTTCTCTTATTCTTCACGATATTTTAAGGTCATTGGTGCAAGTAGAAATTTTTTGAGAGGTTTTTTTATTGTTTATGTGTATTTCTTTATTTTTCGGCCATTTCGGGGTATTTATGTAATATTCGACCATTTTCCGGCAGTTACGAAAAGAAGTAAAGTTTTATTCTCTTATTCGTCACGATATTCTATGGTCATTGGTGTAAGTCAAAAAAAATTTGATGCGTTTTTTATATATTGTTTGTGTGTTTCTAGATTTTTCATTTTGGGGTTTACGTGATATTCGACCATTTTCGAACAGTTACAAAAAGAAGTAAAGTTTTGTTCTCTTATTCTTCACGATATTCTAACGTCTTTGGTGCAAGTCGAAATTTTTTTGAAGCATTTTTTGTATTGTTTATATGTGTTTCTTTATTTTTCGGTCATTTTGGGGTAATTACGCAATATTCAGCCATTTTCGGGCTGGTACGAAAATAAGTAAAGTTTTGTTTTCTTATTCATCACGATATTTTAAGGTCATTGGTGCAAGTCAAATTTTTTTTGAGGCATTTTATGTATTGTTTATGTGTGTTCCTTGATTTTTCGATCATTTCAGGATATTTACGTAATATTCAGCCATTTTCGGGCAGTTACGAATAGAAGTAAAAATTTTGTTATCTTATTCGTCACGATATTCTAAGGTCATTGGTGCAAGTCGAAATTTTTTTGAGGCATTTTTTGTATTGTTTATGTGTATTTCTTTATTTTTCGGCTATTTTTGGTCATTTACGTAATATTCAGCCATTTTTGGGCAGTTATGAAAAGCAGTTAAGTTTTTTTCTCTTATTCATCACGATATTCTAATGTCATTGTTTCAAGTCGAAATTTTTTTAAGGCGTTTTTTGTATTGTTTTAGTGTGTTCCTTGATTTTTCGGTAATTTTGGGGAATTTACGTAATATTTGGCTATTTTCGGGCTGTTACGAAAATAAGTAAAGTTTTGTATTTGTAACAATATTCTAAGGTCAGTGCTGCAAGTCAAAAAAAAATTGAGGCATTTTTTGTATTATTTATGTGTGTTTCTTGATTTTACGACCATTTTGTGGCATTTACGTAATTTTTGGCCATTTTCATGCGGTTACGAAAATAAGTAAAGTTTTGTTCTCTAATTCGTCCCGATATTCTAGGGTCATTAGTGCAAGTTGAGAATTTTTAAGACGTTTTTTGTGTTGTTTATATGTGTTTCTTGATATTTCGGCCATTTTGAGGTATTTACGTAATATTCTGCCGTTTTTGGGCAGTTACGAAAAAAAGTAAAGTTTTATTTTCTTATTCGTCATGATATTCTAACGTCATTGGTTCAAGTCGAAATTTTTTTGAGGCGTCTTTTGTATTGTTTATGTGTGTTTCTTGATTTTTCATTCATTTTGAGGTATTTACGTAATATTCTGCCGTTTTTGGGCAGTTACGAAAAAAGTAAAGTTTTATTCTCTTATTCGTCATGATATTCTAACGTCATTGGTTCAAGTCAAAAAAATTTTGAGGCGTCTTTTGTATTGTTTATGTGTGTTTCTTGATTTTTCATTCATTTTGGGGGATTTACGTAATATTTAGCCATTTTTGGGCAGTTACGAAAAGAAGTAAAGTTTTGTTCTCTTATTCGTCACGATATTCTAAGGTCATTGGTTTAAGTGAAAATTTTTTTAAGGTGTTTTTTATATTGTTTATGTGTGCTTATTGATTTTTTTGCCATTTCGGGGCATTTACGTAATATTTAGCCATTTTCGGGCTGTTACAAAAAGAAGTAAAGTTTTGTTCTCTTATTCGTCACGATATTCTAAGGTCATTGGTTCAAGTCGAAATTTTTTTGAGGCGTTTTTTAAATTGTTCATGTGTGTTTCTTGATTTTTCAGCCATTTTGGGAAATTAAGTAATATTCAGACATTTTCGGCCAGTTACGAAAAGAAGTAAAGTTTTATTTTATTATTCCTCACGATATTCTAAGGTCATTGGTGCAAGTAAAAAAAATTGAGGCATTTTTTTTATTCTTTATGTGTGTATCTAGATATTTCGGCCATTTTGGGGATTTACGTAATATTCGATCATTTTTGAGCAGTTACGAAAAGAAGTAAAGTTTTGTTCTCTTATTTATCACGATATTCTAAGGTCATTGGTGCAAGTAAAAAAAAATTAAGGCATTTTTTGTATTGATTATGTGTGTTTCTTGATTTTTCGGCTATTTTGGTGCATTTACGTAATATTCGGCCATTTTTGGGCTGTTACGAATAGAAGAAAAGTTTTGATCTCTTATTCTTCATGATATTCTAAGGTCATTGGTGCAAGTCAAAAAAAAATTGAGCCATTTTTTGTATTGTTTGTGTGTTTCTTGAATTTTTGGCCATTCTGGGGCATTTACGTTATATTCGAGCAATTACTAAAAGAAGTAAAGTTTTGTTTTCTTGTTCGTCACGATATTAAAAGGTCATTGGTGCAAGTTGAAATTTTTTTGAGCAATTTTGATATTTCTTGTGTGTTTCTTGATTTATCGGCCATTTTGAGGCATTTACGTTATATTCGAACATTTTCAGGCAAATTACCAAAAGAAGTAAAGTTTTGTTCTCTTATTTGTCACGATATTCTGAGGTCATTGGTGCAAGTCAAAATTATTTTGAACCATTTTTTGTAATGTTTATGTGTGTTTCCTGATTTTTGGATAGTTTTGGGCATTTACGTAATATTCTGCTATTTTTGAGAAGTTACGAGAAATATTAAAGTTTTGTTCTCTTATTCATCACGATATTCTAAGGTCATTGGTGTAAGTCAAAAAAAATTTGATTCGTTTTTTATATTGTTTATGTCTGTTTCTAGATTTTACGGTTATTTTGGGGAATTTACGTAATATTCGGCCATTTTTCAGACAGTTACAAAAAGAAGTACAGTTTTGTCCTTTTATTCGTCACGATTTTCTAAGGTCATTGGTGCAAGTCGAATTTTCTTATGAGGCGTTTTTTGCATTGATTATGCATGTTTATTAATTTTTCAAAAAATTTAGGGGATTTAAGTAATATCCGGTCATTTTTGGGCAGTTACAAAAAGAAGTAAAGTTTTGTCTCTTATTCGTCACGATATTCTAAGGTCATTGGTGCAAGTCGAAATTTTTTTGAGGCATTTTTTGTATTGTTTATGTGTGCTTGTTTATTTTTCGGCCATTTTGGGGCATTTACGTAATATTCGGCCATTTTCAGGCAGTTACGAAAAGAAGTAAAGTTTTGTTCTCTTATTCGTCACGATATTCTAAGGTCATTGGTGAAAGTCAAAAAATAATTGATGCGTTTTTTATATTGTTTATGTGTGTTTCTAGATTTTACGGTCATTTTGGGGCATTTACGTAATATTCAGCCATTTTTCGGGTAGTTACAAAAATAAGTAAAGTTTTGTCGTTCTATTTATCACGATATTCTAAGGTCATTGGTGCAAGTCGAAATTTTTTTGAGGCATTTTTTGCATTGTTTATGCGTGCTTATTAATATTTCGAAAATTTTTGGGAATTTATATAATGTCCGGATATTTTTGGGTAGTTACAAAAACAAGTAAAGTTTTGTTCTCTAATTCGTCACGATATGCTAAGGTCATTGATGCAATGTCGAAATTTTTTTGAGGCGATTTTTGTAATGTTTATGGGTGTTTTTTGATTTTTTGGACATTTTGGGTCATTTACGTAATATTTGGCCATTTTCTGGAAGTTACGAAAACAAGTAATGCTTCGTTCTTTTATTCGGCACGATATTCTAAGGTCGTTGGTGCAAGTCAAAAAAAAATTGAGGCATTTTTTGTATTGTTTATGTGTGTTTCTTGATCTTTCGACCATTTTGACGCATTTACATAATATTCGAACATTTTTGAGCAGCTACGAAAAGAAGTAAAATATTGATCTCTTATTCGTCACGATATTCTAAGGTCATTGGTGCAAGTCAAATTTTTTTGAGGCGTATTTTGTATTGTTTATGCGTGTTTGTTTATTTTTTGGCCATTTTTGGAATTTACGTAATATTCGGCCATTTTCGGGCAGTTACGAAAAGAAGTAAAGTTTTGTTCTCTTATTCGTCACGATATTCTAAAGTCATTGATGCAAGTCAAAAATTTTTGAGGCATTTTACGTATTGTTTATGTGTTTCTTGATTTTTCGACCATTTCGGGACATTTACGTAATATTCGGCCATTTTCAGGCAGTTACGAAAAGAAGTAAAGTTTTGTTCTCTTATTCTTCACGATATTCTAAGGCAATTGGTGCAAGTCGAAATTTTTTTGAGGCATTTTTTGTAGTGTTTATGTGTGTTTGTTTATTTTTCGGCCATTTTGGGGCATTTATTGGATATTCGGCCATTTTCGGGCAGTTAGGAAAAGAACTAATGTTTTGTTATCTTATTCATCACAATATTCTATGGTCATTGGCGCAAGTTGAATTTTTTTTGAGGCATTTGTTGTATTATTTATGTGTGTTTCTTGATTTTACGGCCATTTTGTGGCATTTACGTAATATTCGACCATTTTCATGCGGTTACAAAAAGAAGTAAACTTTTGTTCTCTAATTTGTCCAGATATTCTAAGGTCATTAGTGCAAGTTGAAATTTTTTTGATGCGTTATTTGTATTGTTTATGTATTTATTGATTTTTTGGCCATTTTGGGGTATTCACGTTATATTCGGCCATTTTCGGGCAATTGCCAAAAGAAGTAAAGTTTTGTTCTATTATTTGTCACGATGTCATTGGTGCAATTCGAAATTTCTTTGAGGCATTTTTTGTATTTTTTTGTGTGTTTCTTGATTTTTCGGTCATTTCGGGGAATTTAATTTATATTCGGCCATTTTCGGGCAATTACCAGAAGAAGTAAAGTTTTGTTCTCTTATTCGTCACGATATTCTAAGTTCATTGGTGCAAGTAGATTTTTTTGAGGCATTTTTTGTATTGTTTATGTGTGTTTCTTGATTTTCGTCCATTTTAGCGCATTTACGTAATATTCGGCCATTTTCAGGTAGTTACGAAAAGAAGTAAAGTTTTGATCTGTTATTCGTCACGATATTCTAAGGTCATTGGTGCAAGTCGAATTTTTTTTGATAAAATAATGTTCTTAGAAGGAATCAAACCCTAGCAGAAGACAAGTAACCAATCTTGATACCCATTTATAACCACCCTACCACACAAACCAATTCATTTGTTTTCTGGGAGCTCGCCTTTAACTTTTATATTATTCTTTTTAATTTCTATATAAATATAGATAGTTCAATATGAAGTTAATGGGTGTTCAAGTACTTGAAAAGTACCTTATGGATCCGCCCCGGCTTGGTGAAATAGATGAGATGCACTCAAATTAGTTCGTGTATCACAATCACTGAAAAAATAATTTCTTATTGGTCCGTCTTTCATAAAGTAATAGAGTTTGTCTAGTGTTTCGATCTACTATTTTTTTAGTCTATTTTTTTGAATACAACTTGTACGGTTCTAAAATATTAGTTGATATTTGAGTTTTTTTGGTGCAACTTTACAAAACTAGGGAGGAAAAGTACTTGCTTGACCTTCAGAGGTTTCAAGGTACATAGTTCCCTTTTTTGGATCTCTATACTGTTTTTCTTGCTCAGCTTCAAGTCCTTTTAGGTCTCTGAAATAAGGAGCTAAGTTGGAAGGCTATCAATGTTTTTCAGTAAAGCCCGTGCTTTCTTATACCATCTAAATTACTTACTGCATTTTGTCCGTTAACAAATTTCACCCTGCTTGGTCGAAGTTGCCTAGCAACATTTTTTGATTCACTAGGCACCCCTGACCAAGCAGGGTGAATTTGTTATCAAACAAAATACAATAAGTAATTGAGACGATACACCAATTATATACAAGCACAAGTGTTTATGACAAATTATTGATAGCCTTCTAAATTAGCTCCTTATTTTAGAGACCTCAAAGGGCTCAAAACTGAGCAAAAAAAAAAGCACGAAATTCCTCCCTAGTTTTGTAAAGTTGCGCCAAAGGAACTCAAAAATCAAAATCATATTTCAGAATAATAAAAAGCTATAATCAAGAAAATGGACTAAAAAATAGTAGATCCAAACACTAGAGAAACTCTATTGCTTTTTGAAAGACGGATCAATAAGGAATTTTTCTTTCGATGGTGGTGATATTTGGACCAATTCGTGTGCACCTTAGCTATTTCATTAGGTACCTATTACCTTTTATTAATACAAATATCAGACATTATTATCTACCAAATTTTTGGACAGATGTGATGAAATTGCCTGACGTTTCTTCCACTTAGTGTTACTTCTTCCCAAATCTTCCTCTGAGAAGAAGTAACACTTAATCTTCTTCAGACAAATCAATAATTTTTTTTTGACAAATCAATAATTTTAATCTTTTGTTTTTCCTTTAAATCTTTTGCATTTTGATTGTCAAACTTTAGCAATACAAGAATCATCATTATATAGAAATAGTAAGAAATGAAAATATAAATAATTAATTCTTTCTGCTTGAATTTGTTTCATTTAACAATTTTCCATTTTTCACCTGTCATTCTTATCATATATAATAACGTTGACAAATAAAAAGAGGAATCAACATTAATCATTTACTAAATAACAGTTGCAACTCAGATTTGGTTACCAAATTTTATCAAACATATCTTAGCATGATTAGCTTCTTATATAAGACAATTGTAGGGCCAATACATGTTAAACTTTACATATTGTCACGTCAGTATGATTTTTTTTTTCAAAAAAAGTAATTTCTATTTGATATTATATATCTTTTCAAAAACACATTGTTTGGGAGTTTTCTTAGAATTTTTTTTACCTATCACCAAGATTCAAAATGTTCAACAAATGTGAGAGGAAAAAACAATTTAAAAATAGGAGAAACTTCTTATTCCTTTTTTGCTAACTTGACTTCTATTCTCTAGAGTTTGATGCCTAATATGTCAATTTATGTTGACTAATTAAGCAATTCCAATGCATAAAAGAGGGTGGTGCATAGTAAGCACATAAGCAATAAAAGAATATTTGAACAAGAATGAGTTCTTTACTTTTGGAGATTGAACATGTATCCACTATGGTCTTGAAGTAAGGAAAAAAAAAGTCAAATTATTTTATTCTATAATTTTAATATTAAATGTTATCTTGATAAGGAACTATATTTGAAGGGAAGCCTTGGCGTGACTAACTTAGTAAATTTATTGTCACGTGATTAAAAGATCAAGGGCCAGACTCAATGCATAACAAGAACTTAATTAATTAGTGCATCAAACTGTCCTCAACAAAAAAAATCGTCCTCGATTCCTCTTGAAAATAAATGAAGGTTAATACATATTCTATTAGACACATCATGTGTGATTCAAATGATGTTTTGATCTATAATTTATGTATTATATTAAAGTTAGCTATTAATTTACCTAACAAATAAGATATCATAATAGCAACATAATTTTTTACGTCAAATGTAAAAAATAAATTACTACAAGTTAGCCAAGTTATACCAAAATCGAAATTATTGAGAAAATTTCAAAATATCTAAGTTTGATCATACTCGATAGAGTATAAAAAGACAGACATTGTGCAAATTTCATAAATGATAGATCGAAACGAGCTATTATCATATGAAAAGTTATATAATAATTATTTTAAATAAAAAGAAATTTATATATATTTTTTAATACTATTTTCTCTTTAGGATACAATATTTTATGGTAATGATAGATCTTTAATTATAGATGATATATCATACGTAAAAAATTCTTCCTTTTTCAACTTGACTTTTGTTCCTAGAGTTTGATAACTAATACTCCTATGTCCCTAATTACTTGTCCACATTTCCTTTATTAGTTGTCCCTAATTACTTGTCTATTTTGTCAAATTAAGAAAGAACATTTTTTTTTACCTTTTATACCCTCAATTAATTATTTTGAAAAAGGTAGAGCTTCTTGAAAATATTAAGTTTTTAATTCATCCACTTCATAATTAATAGGGGTAAAATGGTAAACTCACTATATCAATTATTGATTTCTTAAAAGGCATGTCAATTCAAAAGTGGACAAGTAATTAGGGAGTCGACTAAAAAGCAATTACTAAGCTTCAGAAAAGGGTGGTGCGTAGTAAGCACATAATAAATATTAAAAGAATTAGTTCTTTACTTTTTGGAGATTTAACATGTATCCAATATGGTCTTCAAGAAAAGAAAAAAGTAAAAGTTTAATCATTTTATTCTATAATTTCTTCGACATTAAATGTTGATTTTGGTAAGAAATAATATGCGTCTAAAGATGTCGTCAATGAAGTGGATTGACCATCGTGATTTCTTTTCCACTATCATAGTCTTAGCCGATAGAGTTATCTAGTACATGTTGTTGGTGGTAGGTGATTAATAGAACATGAAGGAAAGCTGAAATCTGCAGCAACGTTAATGAGTTGCTGCCTCTTTTATCTCTCTGATGTTTCTTGCCCTCTGTATATGTCTACCACCATATATATACACACACACATATAGTAATACAAATTGTATCTAACTAGGAGACCTAACTACACTAAGTAAGCTATCCCTTGTCCTTAGGATTACTAGGTAGATTAGGAATTGTAGCCAAAGCAGGAGACGAGCTACACGTTCCAATACTCCCCTTGCAAGCTAAAGGTGGAGGAACGACATTCAACTTGGAGCAGAGAAATTCAAATCTGGCCGAGGAAAGAGGTTTGGTGAGAACATCTGCAAGTTGATCTTTGGTTGAAAGAAACTGGACAGAGAGATCCT
>JAJOOO010000794.1:0-38519 GCA_029582685.1 Solanum piurae | reverse complement strand
ACGAATACAAATAAATAATAAAGGAGAAGAAAGAATAAACCACAATTCTCCGGCCTCCACGGCGGCTCTTCTAAAGTTCCTAAGCTAGAAGAAAATTTATATTGTGTATTGTTTCTTGGTTCTTGGCTCCCCCAAAATAATTATTCTTATGGACTATTTATAGATGTAGAAAATCCTAAATAAAATAATTGAGTCCAAAACAAATTAGGAAATCAAAACTCGGAAGGAATTGAATTTCCCTGTTTTCTGGAATTTATTGTCGCCGCCTTCAATTAAGGGTTGCTCCAGCAGCTGACACGTGGCAGTCTTAGGGAATTGCAAATTTTCAATTTGCCGGTTTTTTAAGTTTACTGCCATATATGTAACTATATTATTTTAATAAATTTAATTCATTAAGCTGCCTGCTTGATTTCGTTGTTTAATCTTCCATCTTTAATTATTTTTAGCTCCAAACTTTCTCATTTTCCCACCAATTTAATCCTACAAATAAAATACACAATTTAGGACAATCCATAAAATTTATGCTCAAAAAGGATAAATATAAATAATAAATATAAGGAAAATAATGATTAAAAATATTATTTTTGACCTCACATCAGGTACCAAATGGTTATTTGAGTTACTGAGGGACTCCATCACCACTTGGGATGAGCTGATCACAACATTCAAAGTGAGATTCTTTCCCCCATCGGAGATGATGACACTGATAACATCCAAGGTTTCAAATTCTTGGAAGGTGAGCCAATCAACGAGACGTGGCTGAGGTTTAAGAAGTGGGTGCTGCAATGCCCAACTCATGGACTTCCAAATGATATGATGCTACAATACTTCTATAGTAGTCTTGACTCGGTGAACAAAGGAGTTGTTGATCAACTCGTCCCTGGTGGTATAATGCAACAACCCTATGCTCTATTTATCTTGTTCATGCAATCAAGGAGTTGGGATGCTTAGAATGACAAAAAAGCAGATCGAAAAAGATCAAGAGAGACCAAATCATGGCCAAAATGATAACTCAGCTGGATATCTTGGCTAAAAATGTCATAGGTGTTGGTGCAAAGAGTGTTGATGTTGTGGGTGTCGGTGGAGTAAACCCCAATGAAGCGCAAATTGAGGCGATGTACAATGATTAAGTGAACTTCCTAGACAATCAAGGAGAAGGTTATCTTGCAAACTATCCTAGGTCGGGTGGAAATCAAGGTTGGAATAGCGATTAGGGCTGGAGAGACCGTGACAGAGATTGGCGTGACCCTAATGCCACTTAAAAGGAGAGAGAGGGGATAAGGACAGGTATGTCCCTCCCCATGAGTGTCAAAAGCCCAAAGAATCAGAAGGTGGTCGTACAGAAAATATGCTATCATTCTCAATAAAGTTGAAGGGTCAGACAAGGTGTTGAAAAAGATGAATGATGATGTCTCAACTCTAAATCAGACGGTGACTTCTCACTCAGTCTCTATTAAGCAGCTGGAAACGCAGATGGGTCAAATCTTGAACTAATTGAATCCAAGACAAAAAGAGGGGTTGCCTAGTGACACAACGGCCAACCCCAAAAATGAAGCTTGAATTGGTATTTCCGTCGTGCCACGACGTTAACTAAGGCGCTTCTTAGGAGGCAACCCATGTTTTTGGTGTTTTAATTGTTGTTTTTGAATAATGAGTGTTGATTGTGCAGGTGATTACCGTTTCAAGGACACTTCATCCAATTATAACTGTCAACGATCGCTAGTCAGTATATAACCCAACTAAATGAGTTTGGGTCAAATCCCATAGGGATCGGTACGTGTTCAAGATTCAATAGCAAAGTGTGAACATGGTCAAATCAGTCATAGAAATAGACATGATCGAATAAAAACATAATTCAGATCAGGGGATGACACAAATGTCCAATAACAAGGGGCTTTTGGCTTAAAACTATCAACTACAATAGCAGCAAACAAAATGAAATACAATAATGCGACGGGTTCTTCGGATGTGATTCAATTATAGGCTAATATAGACAAATGGGTAATTGAAACTGTTAGAAAATAGCTAAATATTTGTGAGTAAGCTAAGCCATAGAGGGCAATAAACTTTTTCTCGAACAGTTTACCCCGAATCAAGTTGGTTTGTCTCGAACACCAACAATCAAGCAAAATAAGACCAGCCTACACCTTAGTCTATTCACTCTCTCTCGCTAACTATGTGGAACTTATTTTAGAATTCACTCTAACGAACTTAACCCATATCAACCCAATACCCACTAACCATTAATCAATAATCTTGGTTTTAAAACCTCTCTCTCGAGCAAGCCAAAAACATGAAGGTAGAATTTCATTTGCAACTACAATTCTTAAATTAAACCACAATTACTGATTAAACTCACTTCTAAACAACATTTAGACTAACAATTAGTAATACTCATAAACTAAATCAGCCCATAATCACATAATCACACCCCAAAAATTGGGGTTTTAGATAGTCATCATAAAATGATAAAAGTCGTTACCAAATTCTGTTTCCATCAACTGGTAAGATTAATTTCGTCCTTACAATGCTCTAAGTTGAAGAATCTCAAAGACCCACTTCCAATTTCTAAAAAGTGAAAAACTTCAATTCTTCAAAGCTGAGGAAAAACTAGAGAAAAACTTGTCTCAATACTCAGAGTTCAATATTAAGTCTGATAATTGATAAACTGATAAAATATGACACTAAACTAAATATTCAAAAAATATATTTTTAGTCGCCAAAAATATGCTGCGAAGGGCCATTCGGCGTAGTAAGTCGGGCTCACCGATCTGACTTTTGGTCAATGTCCTCGCCCTTCTGCCTTGGCCTTCAGCTCCCTCAAGTTCTATAACTTTGGAAGATCCAACACTGCATCGTGGTACCACTCAGTGACTCGCCGACTGCTCCTTTCTCTCGCCAACATGATTTTCTCCTTTAGGGCTTGGCACACTGGAACTTTAGGCGGTAAAGAGGCCGTTCTGCGACACGCCAAGTGGACTTGGCGATCATCAGGTGTACTGTTCTTCATTCTTTCAGCTCACTTTGTTCCTCTTTGCAAATTAGTGTCCATTCTTTGTTCCTCAATCCATATACTTGAAAATCAAGGGTTTTACATCATTTATTGGCACAAAATAAGCATTTGAGGACACTAAGGAGTCTGTTGGAAGGGAGTATTCGGGGAAATAGTCCATGTATTAGGTATGGTATTATTTAGTACTATGTTTGGTAGGAATTTTGGGCCTATGTATAACTAATCCATGGATTAGTTATACAACCTACATGGTATTATAGGATGCATAACTAATACCTTCCATTTGGTGGTATTAGTAATGCATATGATTTAATACCATGGGATTAGTCTATGTAAAGACAAAAATATCCCTCAAATCCTTCTGATCCTTTAATTTATTTTTTTGATTTTATATTTTATATTTGTCCTAGTAAATTTATTTAAATAAATTATCTTACAAATTTTATTATTTAGAGAGAGTTGTTTGTTGCTAAATAAATCTAATACAAGTAAAAAAATTCCAATACAAGTCCATACAATATTTGATTTATGAATTGTTTAATATTTATTAATTGATAGAATAAATATATCACCGTATGATATTTGTATTATCTCACTTAAAAGACCGTAAATGTATGCATAGACCATTTCTATATTTTCTTTCATAATCTACTAGATATATATAAGATATATTTGAGACCTACCGTAGCAACATATGAATAGATAAGAGTGTGTGTATATGTTTATAGGATGGCAGAACAACATATATTCTTTGGCATATGTTGTTATTATATATACATGTCAAAGAATAAGAGTGTGTTTTTGGTTGAATTAAAGGTATAAAGATACAACTATTCTATATATTTTTTTGAAATTGACTTTGTATTTTAAATAATTTATAAAACTTTATACATATTAAAATTATAATTTGCAATTTTATTGTGTAAATGTAGACGGTTTATTCGGTTTTACTATTATTTATTATTTTTAAAATTGGAAATTGATGTTTTGTGAGATAAATTTATTAAGATGATAATTATTTATCTTCAAATAATTCAAGTGAGAAAATAAAAAAACATGGAGACAAAATTGTGCTTATCCTAGCTAGTTCGAAGGCCACAAAGTAATAATATTGGTTGGTAGTTACATGAAATATAAAATCTCATAATAATTCAAGGATATAATTGGAAAGAGGCTTTTTGAAGAGTTTTAAAACAAACAGTAGATTATATAGGAAGAAATGAACCAAGCACAGGATAAAAATTAATCTCTGCATTGCTAATCCATGCATTACTAATCCCAGCATTGTTATTCCCTGCATTACTAATCCCTGCGCTATTAATTTTTGTACCAAACGACCCCTAAATCTATACAAATAAATCCCTAAATGAGTCCAAATCTCGGACTCATCAACACCCCCAACTTACACTTTTGCTTGTCCTCAAGTAAAACTCAAGTTCAGAAGTTCAAAAAGGATGTCTCAAATAGTGCTACACAAGACTCAATTATGAATGCACACAACAAGACTCAACTTACTCCTGCAAGGATAAATTGTGCACTCAAAGGTTCAAGGTGTGACTCACCATTATCAACGATTCTCAAGTTCACAATACTTGCTTCAAATTCAAGTTCAAGCTCAACAAAGGTACTCAAATGCCCTCACACAATGAATGATTCCATATTCACACAAAATGGTTCAACACTATATAGTTCCGAAATCATATGCAACTCTCATAATGACAAAGATGAACACATGCATGACTTCACCCATAGGTTTGCCCTTATTTTCCAATCAACACTTGTTTCAACTCACTCAAAATAAAAAAGGTCTTTTTAAGGCTTGTAACGGGGCTGAGTATAAATGTATGGTAATTTAGGCTCAATGGCTGCTATCCTCATGAAATGTGGTATGAACAACACTTTCTTTACTCTTTTTCATCATTCTCATTCATGCTCAAAATTCACCCTATTATTCACTTTCCATGGAATACCGGATACCCAATTTCTTTTGTAACTTTTACAACTTAATTTCACAACTTTTTCATTCTTTTTCTTTTTCCCTCTTTTTTTTTAAAAAAACCATGGGTAAAGGGGAATTTCTTCACACTTCTTGATTTATCTTCTCTTTTCATCACACCCCCAACTTAGGCTTTTGGACTAAGTTGACTATTCAAACAAACCACATATCATGAGGATTATGGGTGAAGGGATAAAGAAAGGTCACAATTACTCAAGTTTCTTCCAAGAAAAGGGTGAGGCTTAAAGGGTGTTCAAGCAAAGTTCACACACTCACAAGGCAGACCACAAAAGAGGTATAATGTCAATTTGTTTCACTCTTTAAAATTATTACCTAAGATCATTTCAAGAGCTTGCATCACTTAGTCAACCAGACCAACGGAGAAAATTCTAGGTGTCATCACACATGGTTCATGGTAAGCTCATCACACAAGACATTTGCACCAATATCAAATAAGAATCCACACTTTCGCTAGTGTACAATGTTCATCACAAGAGACTCAATTCTATAACCGGCTAGTCATAACGAGATGCAAAAAGTTCACATATTGCCTATGCAACTTCATTTGGCCTCATCGTAGCCGCACATTCATTTTTGTTCGATTGAGAGCACTATTTAAGTCATCGGTATTAATCATGACCGACACTTAAATTTGCACAAGAACAACCACAATTAAACACAACAAAAAGGGGTAAATTTTTTCAGAAGGGTCCAAAATCATTTACATTCAAAATCAGGAGCCACAAGCTCAAACATCCAGAAAATAGTGCCAAAACAAATTAAACACAAAAACCCAATATATACAAAAATAACAATCACTAGAGGTAGGTATGGAAATACCTCACCCCACCACAAATAAAAAACAATTTGTCCTCAAATGCAAGGAAATATCCAGAAAATCAATAAAAAGGACAGAGAGGGAGGTAAAGAAAAGTCTTGTCTACAGAGTCTCTCCATATGTCGGGGCATCAGTGCCCGGTGTCACATCAACAGTACCAGTACCACTAGGGTCAGCCAAAGGAATGTCTGCCAAAGAGATTTGCACAGTTGACTCGACCATACCTCCTCAATCTCTGCAAGGCTCTCATAAGAAGCCTCCTCATCAACACCCAGCTGCTCCTCATTGGTCTCAGCCTCAGACTCAGCAGCAACTACCTCCTCAGTGTGGACCTCATCTCCGGTGGTAGCCGGAGATACATCTGGATGAACTGGCACATCAGGGATCTCTCCTGTCCCAAAAATCATTGACATGTCGATGGACTTCACCTGGTCCACATATCTTCTCAGCTCAACAATAGCGGCTTTCGAAGCCATCACCTCATCGGTGGCCCCTTGTACTTGCTCACACATCGCTATACGTGCCGCAAGGGCATCAATAGTCATACTAAGGGGTGCCACAACATCGGCAAGGGCCCTCTCGATCATGCCAGGAATGGTGGCCTCAAGTCTGGCGGGGTGTTGATCAGCGGAATGGGCTAGCTTCCCCATCCGTAGTAATACCACCTGGGTGAGCGGGAGCTGGCCAATAGTAGCAGTAGTCGACCTCGGAGGCAAGGGGAATGCAGAGGAACTAGGAGTAACAGAAGGGACATCACTAGATGTACCTGAAGGCCTACGGGATGGAGTAGACAATCCTGCCTCTACAAGTAGTGTTTGAGTATCAATAATCGAGGAAGAGTCCACCGGGGCTATCTTCTTCTTTTCTGCTTCATCCTTCAAATACTCCGCCTCAATCCTTCAGATGTCTGTACAGGATGTGGGAATCACTTCCACATCCTTCTTCTCATCTCTAGGCACCCGAGCTTGCCTGCACATCTCAAGAAAAATTGCAGGATAAACAGTTCCAGACAGACTCGCCGAACCATTCAGAGAGTCAACGAATCACTTTGGCAAGTCAGATCGGGCTCGCCGAAAGGATCTGCTCAAAATTTCTCAGAAAAATTGGCATATCGACGATGGAAGGGCCCTTTTGGTGAATTACCGATAGAATTCAGTGATCAAGGACTAGCCCGCCGAAAGTTACAGTGTATTTTAGGGGTTAGGGGCACAGAAAGGACGATCAAGAAAGTGGATCGACGAATCTCCGAGTGTCAGCAATTTCAGGTTTCTCGCCAAAAGTTACAAAACCCAAACTCAATTTTAGCATGAAATTAAATGTGATCAAGGGGGAATTAGTGAACCACCAAGTGGGTCGGCGAGCTCAACCCAGCTCGCCAAACTGCCTAATGGGCCTACTTTCAACCCCAACTTCCAAAATCAACCCCACAGCCCCCGAAAATAATATCAAAGCATAAGCAAACTTAATTAGACTATGACCCATGTTACCCATGCCCCCGAGATACTCGGAATTCTCCTGTTTTAGCAAAATTTGGCCATTTGATGACTTTAGCCCTTAAGAATGACGTCAACCACTCTATCATTGGGTAAAGTACATCATTTGGCACAAATGCGAGTTACTTAGACTTCATCTAATTAGACCCAATAACAAATTAGCACAACCCAACAATTTAGATCACTTTTAAGCATGAAAATTTTAGGAAATCAATGATTAGACAATTTAGGCATGATATTCAAATTAAAATAGGCACAAAAGCACACAATTACAAATAAGAGAAGCCCAACACACATCACTAAGATAAAAACAATTGCAAATGAGTAAAAATTGCTAATTACAAGTTCGGGGTTCAGAAAACCAACCTTTACGCTGAATAAATAAGTTGAAATGCTTGGCGGCAAAGATATCCAACTCCAAACACAAGATTGACGACTAAAAAGAAGAAATAATGCAAAAATACAGGAAAATATAGTGCGGGTGTGAGTCTGGGAAGTTAAAAAGTGAGGGAATGTGAAAGAGTTTGAAAGTTTAAAACTTTGGTTTTTAAAATCGTCCAGTTCTCACCTTTTCGGCGACATTAGTTTTGCTCACCGACCCACTCGATGAGTGGGCACTTACCTCGCCGAGTTTTACAGGACCTCCAGTTAATGTCGAGTTCAAATGGTGAACAAAGTCGTGATTGCCGACCCATTCGACGACACGCCGATTTGCTCCTAGGCTTGCCTAGTTTTACAGACTTCAATTTCTAAATTACTTGAGTCCAACGGCGGTCCAAGTCAGGCTCGCCAACCTCTTCGGGGACTGGAAATTTTGCTCGCCATTTCGCACTTTTCAAACACATTCCACATTTTAACCTGCACAATCAACACACGATTATTTCAAAAACAAAAATAAAGAAAATAAAACTTGGGTTGCCTCCCAAGAAGCGCCTTAGTTAACGTCGTGGTATGAAGCAAGTCCTTTCTCAAACCTCATTCTTGGGGTTGACCATAGTGTCACTAGGCAACCCCTTGTTGTCTCGGGTTTAAATGAGATGAAATCTAACCCATTTGTGTCTCCAACTATTTGATAGAGACGGAGAGAGAAGTAACCGTATGGCTAAGGGTCGAAACATCTTCCTTCGTTTCTTTCAAAATTTTATCAGACCCCTCAACCTTGTTGAGAATACAAGACAACTTATCCTCAGACTGGCCACCCTCAAAATCTTTTGGCTTTTGACGCTCGTTGGGAGGAATGTACCTGTCCTTCTCCCCATCTCTTTCCTTCCAAGTGGGGTTACGATCCCTCAACTCTCTATCACGATCTTTCCAGCCTTTATCTCCGTTCCAACCTTTGTTACCACCCTGCCTCGGGTAGTTTGAACGATAACCACCTCCTTGGTTGGCTAGGAAGTTCACCTCTTCATACAACACTTCAAACTTGGCCTCATCAGGATTAACACACCCAACACTCACAACATTGATACTCCTAGCACTCAGCCCCATGGCATTTTTGGACAAAATGTCAAGTTGGGTCATGATCGTTGCCATGTTTTGGTCCCTCTCCTGATCTTTCTCAATCTGATCCTTGGTCAATTTAAACGTGAAAGGGGAGACCTTGTTCACCGAATCAAGGCTTCGGTAAAAATATTGCAGCAAAACGTTGTCGGGCAAACCATGAGTTGGGCATTGTAGCAACAACTTCTTGAATCGTAGCCAAGTCTCATGAATTGTCTCACCCTCCAAATAATTGAAGCTTTGGATGTTGTCCCTAAGTGTCATCATCTTCGAAGGAGGGAAAAATCACACTTGACATACAGTGAAAAGCTCTTCCCAAGAACTGTTTGATTCTCGTGGCAAATCAGCCAGCCACTTACATGCTTCTCCCATTAAAGAAAATGGGAATAACCTCAACCTGACAGACTCTTGGGATATGTTCTTGAATGAGAACGACCCACAAACATCAACAAAGTTCTAATATCCTCATGGGGATCCTCATGAGCCATCCCACCAAACAACTTTTTCAATTGCAAGAGCTTCAATATGGTACTTATATTATGGAACGCAACGTTCCCTTCAGCCGGAGGCGAGCGAATGGAACCAATTCTATCCATTAGATGAGGGTCATTAACGTTAGGCTCATTGACAATCGTTGAGGTTACCGATGTCATATTGTGGCCTACTTGGCTATCATTGCTCCCATTCACACTCATTTCCTCAGTTTCAAAACACAAACAAACAAACCAAAACTAATAATAAGTAGATTCAACTATGACTAACAAGAACAAAATTCAACTTAACCAAAGAATCTTAACCAACTCCACTCCCCAACAGCGACACCATTTTGATTAATGTTTGAAGGACACTTCATCCAATTCTAAGTGTCAACAATCTCTAGTCAGTATATATCCCAACTAAATGAGTTGGGGTCAAATACCATAGGGAGTGGTACGTGTTCAAGATTGAATAGCAAAGTGTGAACATGGTCAAATCATTCATAGGAATATATATTATCGAATTAAAACATAATTCAAATCAGGGGATGACACGAATGTCCAATAACAAGGGGTTTTTGGTTTAAACTATCAACTACAATAGAAGCAAACAAAATGAAATACAATAATGCGATGGGTTCTTGGGATGAGATTCGATTATAGGCTAATATAGACAAACGGGTAATTGCAACTGTTAGAAAATAGTCGAATATTAGTGAGTAAGCTAAGCCATAGAGGGGAATAAACTTTCTCTTGAACAATTTACCCCGAATCAAGTTGGTTTCTCTCGAACACCAACAATCCTATACCTTAGTCTATTCACTCTCTCGAGCTGATTATGTGGAACTGAGTTTAGGATTCACTCTCTCATGATGAACCCATATCAACCCAATACCCATTGACCATCAATCAATAATCCTGGTTTTAAAACCTCTCTCTCAAGCAAGCCAAAATCATGAAGGTATAATTGCATTTCCAACTACAATTCTTAAATTAAACCATAATTTTTGATTAAATTCACTTCTAAACAACATTTAGACTAACAATTACCAATACCGATAAACTAAATCAACCCATAATCACACCCCAAGAATTGCGGTTTTAGCTAGACATATAAAAAAAATTAAAATCGTTACCAAATTGTGTTTCCATCAATTGGGTAAGATGAATTTCGTCCTTACAATGCTCCAAGTTGAAGTATCTCAAAGACCCACTTCCAATTTCTCAAAAGTTAAAAACTTCAATTCTTCAAAGCTTAGGAAAAACTAGAGAAAAACTTTTTTCAATACTCAGAGTTCAATAATAAGTTTGATAATTGTTAAACTAAGAAAATATGATACTAAACTAAATGTTCAAAAAATGTATTTATCGTTGCCAAAAATATGTTGCGAAGAGCCATTCGGAGCAGTAAGTCGGGCTCGCCAATTAGCTCAAAGATCCGCCTTTTGGTCAATGTCATCTCCCTTCTGCCTTGGCCTTCAACTCCCTTAAGTTCTGTAACTTTGGGCGATCCAACACTGCATCGCGGAACCACTCGGTGACTCACCGACTGATTCTTTCTCTCGCCAACTTGATTTTCTCCTTCAGGGCTTGACACACTGGAACTTTAGGAGGTCAAGAGGCCGTTCGGTGACTCACCAAGTGGACTTGGTGATCACCAGGTGTACTTTTCTTCATTCTTTTAGCTCACTTAGTTTTTTTTTTCTCAAGTTAGTGCCCATGCTTTGTTCCTAAATCCATACACCTGGAAATAAAGGGTTTTACATCAGTTATGGCACAAAATAAGCATTTGAGGACACTAAATCTATACAAATAAAGCCCTAAATGATTCTAAATCTCGAACTCATCAGCAGGTTGAAAAGTGAAAAGTGTGAGAAAAAGGGTATTTTGGCGAGCTAAAATCCTATTAGAGACACGCCGAACAGGTCGGCGAGCCCCGACTTGGACTGTCGTTGGAACTACCAAGCTTGAAGGGGAACTCTGCAAAACTCGGCGGGCGACATACTCAATTGGTAACTCGGCGGGCTACATGCTTAATTGGCGACTCGGCGAACAGATCGGTGATCCCCGACTTTGTCCGCTGTTTATACCCCCAAATTGATAGGAGTCCTATAAAACTCGGCGAGGTTAATCACTGAGTGGTTTGGTGAGCACGAGTTACCCACCGAAGGTGCTGGAAACTGAAAGGTTTTAAAGGCCAAACGTTTAAAATTTCAAAATCATTTATCTTCTCGTATTTTAAACTCTCATACCCTCTCACCCAACTTTAGATCTTCCTTATTTTGTCATTTTTCCCTCTGTATCTTGTGATTTCTTTGCTCGTATTGTGGAACTTCGCCGCCTAGCGTTACAACTAATATTTTTGGCATTAAGGTTGGGTTTCCGAACTCCGTACTTTAATAATGTGTTTGAAATCGAATGCAATAGGTAAATTTGTGGTGATTGTTGTTGGGCATCATGTTTTAATTGTTTTAAGTGTTGGATTGCCTGTAATTTGTTTAAATTGATGCCTATGCCTTAAATTTACCGATTCTCATGTTCTTGCTTGTAAAATCAAGTCTAAATTATGGGGTTGCGGTGTTTATGCATTGTGTTTGGTGGGGTGAAGTCTAAGTAACCTTGAATTTTGCTAAATGATGTAATTTGCCCAGTGATGGAGCGTTTGATGTCATTCTTAAGGGAAAAAATTGTCAAATGACTAATTTTGGCCAAATGGGGGGAAGTCTGAGTACCACGATGGCATGGGTAGTATGGGTCTAACCATAATTGAATGGTGTTTGTCTTTAATTTGGAATTCTGGGGCTGCAAACTTGATATTGAAGTTTGGGGTTAAAAACTGGCACGTTGGACTGTTTGGCGAGCTAAGTCGAGCTCGCCGAGTGGTTCTGTCACGCCCCGAGCCTACACCTTGGGAGGGATTGGCACTCGAGAACCATTTCTCACCCCAAGTGAACATTTTGGCCTGGCTTACTTACTCAGTGAAAGACTTTTAAGCATTAAGAAGAGAATCCAAATGCAAGATAACTCAACAGTCTCGAAACTAAACTTATAATGTTTCAGAAATAAACATTTAATTTAGTCAAAGTGGCAACTCAAATCAGAACATAAGCCAATAACAGGATAATGACAAATGAACTAACATTTGATTGTCTATGAAGCCTCTAAACAAATGAAATGGATGTCGGGACAAGACCCACGATATCCTAATGAAGTAACTAATACTGAAAACAATAAAAAGGGATCCTTCGGAAAGCAATGAGGCTCACCACAAACTCTGAATGCTCAACTGGATCAATGAAGCATTGGATGCTGATCCTGGTACCTATATTTGTATCATTAAAAGATACACAGAAAATGACATATGCACATTGAATGTACGAGTATGCGAGAGGAATTCTAAAAAGGGACATAAGCTTGAAAGGAACTGAAGAAATTACCTGGCTCAACTCAATTGCAGTTAACTGAACTCATTTCAATATAAATCAGTATAAAACAAGTGCAATATACATAAAATCTTTTTAAACATAATGTCAATTCTGTGTATTTGGAAATACAATAATACTCTTTTTATATGCAAAGATACAAATGAAACTCTGAAAATGTATGTAAAAATACAATTAAACTATGTATGTAAGATTACAAATACTTATGTGGGAGTTTCTCTAACAGACAACTATCACGTAAGAGCTATTGTGATGATACATCATTTTGCTTCACGCTGCCACGGCCGTCCTATACCTTGCCGAGGTTATTGAACTTGACTACTAAGTGGATCCACTAGTCTATGCTAGAAAGCACTAAGGAATCATCTAAAAAGTATGACCCTTTTCTACCCATGATGGCTTTATGGGGGCTGTGAGTTGTCTGAACTCTTCCCCATATCGGTGTTCAATACTACTCCCAAAATATGATACTAGCTCTTATGTTTAAAAACACACTTCTTTCTGTGATTTGAGATAATTGCTCAAAAACTTAGCTGAAGGGCTATCTTGGAAATTAAAGTTTCATGTCTTGCTTAATTGTGAAGGCATTTACTCTTTTCTAAAAATTAGCACAAAGGCTCTTTGGAAATCAAGGTTTCCTTTCTTCTTTAAACATGAAAACATTGTACTCTTTGGGAATACATAGTCCCGATATACTCTGTTGAAGAAATGAACTTCAAACTTTAGTCTTTACTCTACTAAAAACTCGAGTCTTAAAATAAAGTTAAAATGTTTGTAAAAGACTTTTGGAAAACTCTATGAACTCTTCTTGACTTGGCGCTTAACTTTCCTTGAATTTGAATTTATGGATTCAAGGATTGTGATTTGTGATAGGAAAGATCTCATGATGTTTAGGAGTGTTTTTAGATAGTTAAACATGAGAAAAGATCAATAAATCACTATCTTGAAGCATGTCTGTGACGCGGAGATGCATTTAAATATTTGGTCGCAAAATAAATTTTGAGGCAGAAGGGTTCGAGACCACTCCGCGACGCGGAGAAAAATTGTCAATTCTGAGGATTAGGTTTGCGACGTGAACCTAGTGTCCAAATTTGCCCGTCTTGTTCTTTCTTCATTTTCTAACCCCAATTCGCCTAAACTCAGTTCTTTTCCTCAAATTCCCTTTAGATTCAGATACCCAGTATGTATACACAAGAATCTAACAAAAACAACTCAAACAAACAACATTATAACCTTAAGGAACTCCTCAATCTCAACCTAACTCAAGAACGAAGGCCAATTTCAAGAACACCATTCAAGATTCATCAACTTTCAACTTTCTAGAACAAACTTTGCTGAAATAAATGTGAATGGTGTGTGGATGAACGAATTCAATGCTATGAAAGACTCACATACCTCATAGGGATCACCCCTTGACTAAATTCACAAGCAATTCTTAAAGAACTTGACGATTCATGCTCCTTCTCCCCCTTGTTCTTCTTTTCTCTTCTCTAAAACCCTAACTCAATATCATAAAAGCGTAAACTGAATCCTATCAGTTTAATCCCCAATAAATTACCAAAAAAAGAAATCAAGTCATGGGGTATGGGAAAGACCATAATGCCGCTCTAAAATCCGGATTATACTTTCCTTAGTTGAACATCTCCACTTCAAATGGGCATATCTCACTCATACGAACTCGGAATCACGCAAACTCGGCGGTGTTGGAAAGATTATTCCAAGGATTTTCCTACAGTATCTGGAAATACACCTAAATCATCAAGATATAGTAGTTATGGTCGTTTGAAGTTAACCAAAAAACTCAACATAACATACTTAACAATTTTCCAGATTTTTATATTCTTTCCATAAATTACTATTTCCAATTTTTAACTTCTTTCTAGTTCTTTCTAGTTATGGGGTGTTACAATATCTCTCCCTTGGGAACATTCGTCCTCGAATGAGCTTACTCTTAGTAGGCTAAGGGCGTAACATCAAACATACTGTTTAAACACCCAACAAGCACAATGCAATTACAACACGCCAACTTATAAATAAAATGCCAAGAAAAAGGATTAGTACCTTAATTTGGAACTTCTCCAGATTCGAAGAGATGTGGATATCTCTTCTTCATATCCTCCTCAGCTTCCCAAGTAGCTTCCTCAACAAATTGGTTTCTGCAAAGAACTTTGACTGATGCTGCCTCTTTTGTCCTCAACTTGCGAGCTTGGAGATCTAAAATCTGAACCGGAATATCTTCATAGGATAAGCTATCCTTGATTTCAATAACTTCAGTTGGTATGATCAATGAAAGATCTCTCATGCACTTCTTTCACATGGAGATGTGAAATGCCGAATGAACCGCTGCTAACTCTTGTGGTGGCTCCAACTCATAAGCTACATTACCTACCCTTTTTGATATTCTGTAAGGGCCAATATACCGGGGACTAATCTTTCACTTATTACCAAATCTCATAACACCCTTCATGGGTGAAACTTTTAGATATACCCAATCATCTACTTCAAACTCTAACTCCTTTTTCCTAACATCAATGTAGGATTTCTGACAACTCTGCACTGTTTTCAACCTCTCTTAAATCACTTTAACCTTCTCCATAACTTGATAAACTAAATCTGGTCCTATCAACCCATGTTCACCAACTTCAAACTATCCAATAGGAGATCTAAATCTTCTCCCATAAAGAGTTTCATAAGGAGCCATTTAGATGCTAGAGTGGTAACTATTATTGTAAGCAAATTCAATGAGAGGTAGGTGATCATCCCAATTACCTTTGAAATCAATCACACAAACCCTCAACATATCTTCTAAGGTCTGAATAGTATGCTCTGCTTGCCCATCGATCTGAGGATGAAAGGCAGTACTTAAGTTCACCTTTGAACCCAAGCCTTTTTGGAATGACTTCAAAAACTGTGCAGTAAATTGGGCACCTCTATATGAAATAATGGAGACCGGAACCCCATAAGTCTTACCACCTCTTGAATATACAACTTAGCATAATCTTCTGCTGAATGGGTAGTCTTTTCCGACAAAAAAGTGGGCTGACTTTGTCATTCTATCGACAATCACCCAAATAAAATCATGCTGCCTGCGAGACCTTGGCAAACCTGTGATGAAGTCCATGTTTATCATCTCCCACTTCCATTCTGGAAGTTCTATATTTTGAGCCAAATCACCAACCCTTTGATGCTCTACTTTAACTTGTTGGTAATTTGGACACTTAGCAACAAACTCTGCAATGCCCTTCTTCATACCACTCCACCAATAAACCTCTCTCAAGTCGCGATACATCTTTGTGGAATCCAGATGAATGGAATATCTGGAGCTATGGGCTTTCTCCATGATCCTCTCTTGGAGTTCATCCACCCTTGGTACGCATAACCTACCTTGATACCTCAATACACCACCCCCCCTTGTTCAAAAGCCAATACTTTTTGCTTATGAACATTTGCCTTCAATTCAAGAAAAATAGGATCTTGGTCTTGCTTCTCTTTTACTTCTGACACTAATGATGATTCAGCCCCATTCATCACCACTACTCCTCTTTCTGTGGAATCCATTAGGCGAACTCCCAGGCATGCGAGTCTATGATCATCCTTTGCTAGTTCTTTCTTATCTTCCTCAAAATGGGTAGTACTACTCATAGACAACCTAATCAAGGCATCAACAACAACATTAGCCTTACTTAGGCGATAAAGAATACTCGTCATAATCCTTGAGTAATTCTAACCACCTTCTTTGTCTGAGATTAAGATCTTTTTGAGTAAACACATACTGAAGACTCTTGTGATCGGTGAACACATCCACATGAACACCATAAAGATAATGGCGCCATATTTTCAAAGCAAATACTATGGCAGCCAACTATAGATTGTGGGTTGGGTAGTTCCTCTGATGGACTTTCAACTGTCTAGAGGCATAAGCTATAACTTTGCCATTCTGCATTAACACACAACCAAAACCAACTCTATACGCATCACAATAAACAACAAAACTTTGAGTACCTTATGGTAAGGTCAAAACTGAGGTAGTAGTCAACCTCTTTTTCAATTCCTGAAAGCTTTTCTCACAAGCTTCAGACCATTTAAACTTCACTGTCTTCTGAGTTAACTTGGTCAAATGGGATGAAATAGATGAGAACCCCTCTACGAACCTTCTATAATAGCCAGCCAAACCCAAGAAACTCCTAATATCAGTTGGAGATGTGGGTCTAGGACAATTCTACACTTTCTCTATTTTCTGAGTATCAACTTTAATTCCCTCTCTAGACACAATGTGGCCTAAGAATGCCACAGATTCAAGCCAAAACTCACACTTAGAGAACTTAGCATACAACTCTCTATATTTTAGAGTCTGGAGAACTATTCTGAAATAACTAGCACGATCTTCTTCATTCCTTGAATAGATTAGTATATCATCAATGAATACAATAACAAACATATATCAATAAGACTTGAATACTCTATTCATAAGGTCCATGAACGCTGTAGGTGCATTGGTTAAACCGAACGACATGACGAGAAACTCATAATGACCATAGCGGGTCCCGAAAGTTGTCTTCTGAATATCAGATTCCCTTATTCTTAACTGATGGTAGCCAGATTTGAGGTCTATCTTAGAGAAATAGGTGGCACCCTCAAGTTGGTCGAAAAGATCATCAATCCTTGGAAGAGGATATTTGTTCTTGATGGTAACCTTGTTAAACTGACAATAATCTATACACATTCTAAGGGAACCATCCTTCTTCCTCACAAATAAGACTGGAGCGCCCCAATGTGAGACACTTGGTCGAATAAAGTCCTTATCAAAGAGATCTTTGAACTGTTCTTTTAGCTTGTTCAACTCTATTGGTGCCATTCTATATGGAGGAATAGATATAGGACGAGTATCTGGAAGAATGTCTATACCGAAGTTTATCTCTCTCTCAGGAGGGACTCCGGGAAGATCATATGGAAAGACTTCTGGAAACTCTCTTACTACTGAAACTGGTTGAATAGGAATTACTTAACATTAGAGTCATTCACTCAGACTAAGTGATAGACACACCCCTTAGAAACTAACTTCCTTTCCTTGAGGTACGAAATGAAATGACCCTTAGGCACCGCTGAATTACTTTTCCACTTTAAGACTGGCTCATTTGGAAACTAAAACTTAACAGCTCGAGTTCTACAATCAACTGAGGCATATCAGACATGAAGCCAGTCCATACCAAAAATGACATCAAAATCTACCATGTCTAACTCGATTAAATTAGCCATGGTACTCTTGTTATTGATGAAAATGGGACAATCACGATAGACTCTCTTTGCTAGAATAGAATCATAAACAAGTGTAGACACACTGAAGGGCTCACTGAGTTTCTCAAGAAGAACATTAAACTTCATCGCAACATACGGAGTTACAAAGGATAAACTCACTCCTAGGCTTAGCAAAGCATAAATATTAAAGTTAAATACTTGGATCATACTAATGACAACATCTGACGAGTCCTCTTGCTCTTGGCGACTAGTGATAGCATATAGGCGGTTTTCTCCTCCGCCAGTACAAAAAGTAGTCCCTCTAGGTGCAACTCTGTCTAATGGAGCAACTAAAGAAGACTGATCTCTATTACCCCTATTACCCCTATTACCACTACCTTGCTTGTTCTTTGGACACTCTCGAATGAAGTGACCATTTTAGACACACTTGAAGCAACCAGTGGAGCCATCACGACACGTCCGTGAGTGGTTCCTTCCACACTTAGCACATGCAGGAGGATTGCTACCCCCTTGAGCCATACTACCGTGAGAATAGGCAAGTTTGGCTTTGAAATTCTGATTATTGTACTCACTTTTGTTCTTTGTTGTAGGTGCACTAGAAGATTATGGAGCAGGCCCCTTCGGTTTCTGTTGGAAAGATGACCGGTTGGCATTACTCTTCTGCTGCCCGGACTCATTCCCTGTCTTAGCTCTCTTATTGTTAAAAGCTCAACTTGTCCTCCTCAACTTGTTGCACATGGATCATTAGCCTTTCTATGTCCATATCCCCTATCACCATAGCTGCCTTGCTTGACATATGGGACAACCCAACAACAAATAGACTCATCCTAATCCTTATATCCGCCACCATCTCCGGAGCATATCGGGAAAGTTGTGTGAACTTTAGACTGTACTCATGAACGCTCAAAGAATCCCGCATAAGAGTGAGTAACTCTCATACCTTTGCTTCCCTCAGTTCTCGGGGAAAGAAATGTCCAAACAAGGCCTCCTCAAATGAAGCCCAACTCACAATCGGTTACGTGCTAACACATATTAGAAAGAAGCTATATAGAAATGAACTCTATCGCATGAAATAAATATGAAAGAAGTGAGAAATTCCTATATGTTGCAGCCTCCTAATTATAGATGTGGCATGCTTCACACCAATAACTAGGACTCTAAAGACATGGCTTCATAGACTCCCTAGGACTCTTGAACTTTGTGCTCTAATACCAAGTTTGTCACGCCCCGAGCCTACACCCTAGGCGGGACTGGCACTCGAGAACCATTCCTGGCCCCAAACAAACTCTTGGCCTGGATTAATTACCCAACAGAAGACTTTTAAGCATTAAGAAGAGAATCCAATTGCAAGATAACTCAACAGTCTCGAAACTACTCATAATGTTTCAGAAATAAACATTTAACTTAGCCAAGGTGGCAACTCAAATCTGAACATGAGCCAATAACAAGATCATGATGAATGAACTAACATTTGACTGTCTATGAAGCCTATAAACAACTGAGATGGATGTTGGGACAAGACCCACGACATCCTAATGAACTAACTAATACTAAAAGCAATAAAAAGGGATCCTCCGGAAAGCAAGGAGGCTCACCACAAACTCTGAATGCTCAACTGGATCAACTAAGTGCTGGATGTTGATTCTAGTTACCTGTTTCTACATCATTAAAAGATGCAGGCTAAATGGCATCAGTACATTGAATGTACGAGTATGCGAGGGGAATTCTAAAACAAGACATAAGCTTGAAAGGGACTGAAGAACTTACCTTGCTCAACTAAACTCAACTTAACTGAACTCATTTAAATATAAATTAGTATAAAACAAGTGCAATATACAAAAAAGCTTTTTTAACATGGATGTAAACTCTGTGTATTTGGAAATGCAATAATACTACGTGTGTATGCAAAGATAAAAATATAACTGTGAAATGTATGTAAAAATACAATTAAACTGTGTATGTAAGAACACAAATACTTCTCTGGGAGTTTCTCTAAGTGATAACCATCATATAAGACCTATTGTAATGATACTACATTTTACCTCACACTGCCAGGGCCGTCCTATACCTTGCTGAGGGTATAGAACCTAACTACTAAGTGGATCCACTAGTCTATGCTAAAAATACTAAGGAATCATCTAAAAAGTATGACCCCTTTTCTACCCATAATGGCTACATGGTTTATGGGGGCTGGGAGTTGTTCAAACTCTCCCCCATATCGATGCTCAATACTTCTCCCAAAATATGATACTATCTCTTATGTTTAAAACATACTTCTTTCTGTGATTTGAGATAATTGCTCAAAAATTTAGCTCAAGGGCTATCTTGGAAATCAAAATTCCCTCTCTTGCTTAATTGTGAAAGAATTTACTCTTTTCTAAAAACTAGCTCAAAGGATCTTTGGAAATCAAGGTTTCCTTTCTTCTTTAAATGCGAAAACATTTTACTCTTTGGGAATACATTGTCCCAAAATACTCCGTTGAAGAAATGATTTTCAAACTTTAGTCTTTATTCTACCCAAAACTCAAGTCTTAAAACAAAGTTAAAGCGTTTGTAAAACACTTTTGGAAAACTGTATGAACTATTCTTGATTTGGCTCTTAACTTTCCTTGAATTTGAATTTATGGATTCAAGGATTGTGATTTGTGATAGGAAAGATCTCATGATGTTTAGGAGTGCTTTTAGATAGTTAAACATGATAAAAGATAAAGATATCACTCTCTGGAAGCATGTCCGCGATGCGGAGATGCATTTAAATATTTGGTCACGAAATAAAATTTGAGGCAGAACGGTCCGTGACCACTCCGCGATGCGGAGAAAAATTGTCAATTCTGAGGACCAGGTCCACGTTCTTCATTTTCTAACCCCAATTCGCCTAAACTCGGTTCTTTTTCTCAAATTACTTTTAGATTTAGATACCCAATATATATACACAAGAATCTAACTCAAAAAACTTAAAGAAACAACATTTTAACCTCAAGGAACTCCTTAATCTCAACCTAACTCAAGAACGAAGGCCAATTTCAAGAACACCATTCAAGATTCATCAACTTTCAACTTTCTAGAACGAACTTCACTGAAATAAATGTGATTGGCGCGTGGGTGAATGAACCCAATGATATGAAATACTCACATACCTCGTAGGGATCACCCCTTGAGGAAATCCACAAGCGATTCTTGAAGAACTTGATGATTCTTGCTCCTTCTCCTCCTTTCTCTTCTTCTTTTCTCTTATGTAAAACCCTAACTCAATATCATAAAAGTGTAAACTGAATCCTATAAGTTTAGACCCCAATTAATTACCAAAAAACTAAATCAAGTCATGGGGTATGGAAAAGACCATAATGCCCTTCTAAAATCCGGATTAGACTTTCCTTATTTGAACACCCAAACTTCAAATGGGCATATCTCACTCATACGAACTCGGAATCTTGCTAACTCAGCGTAGTTAGAAAGATTATTCCAAGATCTCTCCTAAAATATCTGGAAATACATCTAACTCATCCTGAGCTAGGAGTTATGGTCGTTTGAGGTTGACCAAAAAACTCAACTCAACATACTTAACAATTTTCTAGATTCTTATATTCTTTCCAAAAATGACTATTTCCAATTTTTAACTTCTTTCTAGTTATTTCTAGTTACGGGGTGTTACAGGTTTGGCGGTTTTCCAATGTCCCCCACAGATTTCCCTTTATTTCTAAAATTGGTTAAGTTTGTTCTGTAACTTTCGGCGAGAAGCTTGAGCTTGCTGAGTTCACTCAGTGACTCACTGAAATCCCTTCTTGATCTCCCTTCTACGCCCCTAACCCCCTAAAATGCGTTGTAACTTTCGGTGAACCACTTTTAGCTTGCCGATTGTTGTTGGCTATTCGCCGAATGGCCCTGAACATCGCCAAACTGTCTTGAATTTTGAAATATTTTACACTGGTACATTCGGCGAGCCCAATTTGGCTCACCAAAGTGACTCGGTGACTCACTGAATGGTTCTGCGAGTCGTGATGCAACAAATTTTTCTTCACCTTTTGTGGAACTTTTTCTAAATGTTTCTCTGTTGTTTTGAAAGTATGGCTAGACCCAAAGTGTTAGGAAGAGACATGCCGCCCCGAAAGAGGGCAAGATGAGTAGTTATAAATGAGGATACAATTGCATCAAAGCTGAAGGAATCGAAACTCCCTACAAAGGGATGAAAAGGTAATGGAAAGGCAAGACACCCGTGGTGGAGTCACTGGAGGCCAGATCCTACAGTGAAGGAGTCTACGAGACTCACCTCACTTCATCAGAAAGTGAGCGAGAGTCCCAGGATTCACATGCTTCCATATGTGAGTGCCTCAGAATCCTCATCCTCCTCCAGCTCCAGCACATACTATGTTCCCATCACCATTGGTACAGGGTCCTCCTCCCCGGTCTCTCAACAGGCTAAAGGTCGAGAGACTGAGGACAATTATTGTGGAAAAGAGATTATCCACAGGTGGTTTGGTGGATGGGTATCCTGAGATATGGCGCACCCTCAAATATCACAAATTCGAAATTTTCACTAAACCCAAGGGCCCCTACATTCCTAATTGGGTCTGGGAGTTCTACTCGACATACTGAGACTTGGTGCCACAAGGGAAGAGAAAGGATAGTGCCTTCAAACTAGTTGATTATGTGGTTGTCCGGGGCAAAATGGTGAAATGTGATAGTGAGGACATAAATGTCATTTTGGGATGTACATATAACTTCATCACTACAACAAAAACAACTTTTAGCGGCAATAAATAAACACATTAATAAAGAGTGATAAAGTATTTACCGGAATTAGTAAAGTGCTATTTGATCCAATATCTCAAAAGACTTTAGAGACATATATAAAGAGTGCTAATTGCCGCTAAAAATACATATTTAGCCAAAATTGCTAATTCATTGGCGCTAAAGCTCAATTTTTATGTAGTGCATGCATGACTACTAGATCATGATCCAGAAAAAGATGTTGGATGACTTAAAAGGTTGGTTGGCTCCTCTTCTTTCTGACAGTACCCCTAGGTCGATTGAGGCTGGAGTGCCAATTGAGAAGAAGGATCTCAATGTGGTGGTGAAGTATTGGTTCATGTTTATTAGCACTACGATTATGTCGTCCCAGAATGAGTCTATCCTCCGCCACCCAAAGATAGTCCATCTTGGATCTATTATTTCTAGGAAGAGCCTAAAATTAAGTGCAATCATTGAGCAAAAGATGGCCATGAGAGCAAAGAAACACCAAACATCATTTTCCTTTCCAATGTTGATCACCGAGCTGTGCAGATGACCCCATGTTCCTTGAGATAAGAAGATGGATGTGGAGGTGACTCCTACCTCCTCTACTAACATATGGTGGATTCAGGCCGAGTACCAAAAGGATGAGGCTGAGAGGAGGAGGGCAACCCCGGTGGAAACTTCCCAGGATCTGATATTGATACACTACTGATACACTACCAGGAGAGGTAGTCATGCCTACTTCGGCCACTGAGCCTTCACATACTTGTAGATTCACTCTTTCTAAGTCCTCGAGTTTTTCTACTGCTTCCCCTCCTCCTAAACCTTTTGTTGCTGCTGTTTCTGCTTCTAGGCCTCCAATCACCCAGACCATGCTCTACAAAATGAAGCACTTAGCCTAGTCTTTTGATGTGCATGCCTCTCGATTAGAGGCTACTATTCTGAGGATGATCGAGAGAGGCATTGTGGCTGTACTGATACCTCTCCGAGCTTTGATTGATACCCTTACGACAATAGTAGAGTTATGTGAGAAATGATAGGGTGCTACTGAGGAGGTGACAACCTTAAAGGCCGATATTGTTGCATTGAGAGAAGATGTGGACCAGCTGAAGTCCACTGATATGTCCCTGATCTTTTGGACTGTGGAGATTCCAGATGACCCGATCACCGATATTCCAGCTCTTTTTGTTGTGCCTTCGGCTACCACCAGAGATTAGGTTTGAGTTGATGATGCTTCTGCTGAGTCCGAGGCTCAGACAGATGAGGTGCATCTTGGTGAGCATGAAGGGACATTTTTTGAGGGCCTAACTAACTTAGAGAAGGCCATGGGATATTTAGTTGTTCAGGCCTTCTTGAGGGAAACACACATGGAATGCTCCAGTGGAGCCAAGGTTGATGTGATGTTGGACGCTGATGCCCCGATATATGGAGTGACTGAGATGCAGACTTCACCCCAGACTTAGCCTGGCAGGATGATTTTTCTCTCCCTCTCTATTATCTTTTTATACTCTATTTGTTTTTGTTGCATTTGAGGACAACCGCTTATTTTGTTGGGTGGGGGTGAGGTATTTCCATACCTACCTCTTGTCTTATGGATGTGTTCTGAATATTTGTTTTATCTTGATGATGTTTATGTGAATATTGGGCTTATGAGGTTTTGATATATAAATTTCTTAGTTGTTGAATTATGTTGTGGATGTTTTTAGCTTGTGGCCCATTGTTTTGACTGAAAATGGTTTTGAACCAAATTATAAAAAAATTCCGACCTCTTTTTTGTGTGAATGTGGCTGTTCGTGTGCAAATTTGAGTGTCAGTTTTGATCAGTATCGATGACTTGAATGGTGCTCTTAATCGAACAAAATGAATGTACGACTAAGATGGGGTAAACGAAGTTATATAGGAGATATGTGAACATTTAGCATCTCCTTGGAACTAGCTGGTTGTCGAATGAGTCTCTTATGATAAACATTGCACGCTAGCTAGAATGTGTGGATTCTTGCTTGATATTGGTACCAATGCCTTGTGTGATGACATTACTTTAAACATTGTGTGTTATGACACCTAGAATTTTCCCTGTTGGTCCGGTTGATTGAGTGATGCAAGCATATGAAATGATCTTAGGCAAGAATTTTGAAGAGTGAATCAACTTCACAATATACCTCTTTTATCGCCAACCTTGTGAGATGTGTGAACCTTGCTTGGCACCCTTTGAGCCTTACCTCTTTTCTTGGAAGAAACTTGAGAAATTGTGACCTCTCTTTATCTATTTATCCATAACATTCATGAAATATGGTTTATTTGAATAGATGACTTAGGCCAAAAGCCTAAGTTAGGGGTGTGGTGAAAAGAGAAGGAAAGTCAAGAAGTGTGAGAAATCCCCTCTTGTGTGATTGCTTTGAAAAAGATGGAACCCCTTCATGTGAAAAAAGAAGAAGAATAAAAGAGAAAAAAGAGTAGTAAAGAAGAAAGAAAATAAAAAGACCGAAAAAGTTGTGAAATAAAAGAAGTGAAAATTGAAAATGAAATGGGGTATCTGGTGGTTGATATGAAGTTGAATAATGGGGTGGATTGTGAGAAAGTTTGAAATGCTAAAGAAAAGGAGGAAAGTGATGTTCAGATCATACTTCGTGAAGGTAGATGCCACTAAGCCGAAATGACCATACCTTTACACTCAGCCCCGTTAAAAGCCTGGAAAAGACCTTTGTGAACTTAAGTGAGTTGAAATGAATGTTGATTGGAAAATAAGGGCAATTCTATGGGTGAAGTCATGCATGTGTTCATCTTTGTGAGTGTGAGAGTTGTATGTGATTCCGGGACTTTAAATTGTTGAGAAATTTTGTGTGAACATGGAATCATCTTTGTTGTGAGGGCATTTAAATACCTTTCTTGAGCTTGAACTTGCATTTGAGGCAAGCATTATAAGATTGAGTACTGTTGATGATGGTAAGTGATGAGTCCACCATTTGAACTCATTTAGGGCTTTATTTTAATAGATTTAGTGTCCTCAAATGCATATGTTGTGCCAATAAATGATGTAAATCCTTGAATTTCAGGTATTTGGATTGATGAACAAAGCATGGACACTAATGAGCAAAAAGGAACAAGGCACCTGAAAGGACGAAGAAAAGAAGGCCTGAGGATCGCATAATCCATTGGGCGTGTCACCAAATGGCTAATGTATCACGTAATGTTCCAGTGTGCCAAGCCCTGAAGGAGAAAATCAAGTTGGAAATAGAAAAGAGCAGCCGGTGAGCCACCGAACGGTTCCGCGATGCAGTGCCATATCGCCCAAAGTTTCAGAACTTGAAGATGATGAAGGCCAAAGCAAAAAGGTGATGGAATTGACCAAAGGGTGGATCACCGAGTGGATCAACGATCCCAACTTATTACGCCGAATGGTCCTTCACAACACATTTTTGGGCGACTATAAATATGTGTTTGAATTTTTAGTTTAGTATCATTTTTTTATCTATCATATAATAGTTTTCATTATTAATCAGCTTTCAAATTAGAGAGCTGAGAATTGAGTTTAGAGACATTTTCTCCTTTGCTTTGATGATTTGTAGATTTCCATTTCTAAGAAATTGGAAGTGCGTGTTGAATATTCTTTATCTTAGACCTTTGCAAAGACTATATCAATCCTACCCAGTTGATGGAAACACAACTTGGTAACTATTTTTATCTTTTTATGATGTCTAGCTAAAACCTCAATTCTTGGGATGTGATTATGGGTTGATTTAGCTGCTGGGTATTGTTAATTGATAGTGTATTTGTTGTTTAAAAGTGATTTCATTTAGTAATTGTGTCTTAATCTAAAGGGTTGTAGTTGCAAATGCAACTCTACCTTCGTGTTTGTGGCTTGATAGAGAGAGAGGTTTTAAATCCAAGAATACTTATTAGATGGTCTGTGGGTATTGGGTTGTCATGGGTTGAGCTTGAGAGAGTGAACCCTAAATCCTTTTCCACACATTTAGCTCGCGAGAGTGAATGGACTAAAGTGTAGGCTGTTCTTAATTGCTGCTTATTGGTGTTCGAGAGAAACCAATTTGATTCGGGGTAAATTGTTCAAAAGAAAGTTTATCCCCACTAAAGTGTAGCTTATTCACTAATTTACATCTACTCACTATTAATTGCAATTACCTATTTGTCTACCTTAGCCCATAATCCAATCACATCCCAAGAACCCGTCTCTATACTTTTTATTTTCGTATTATTTGTTGTTGTAGCTGATAGTTGAAACCAAATCCCCCTGATATTTGATACTTGTATCACCCCTAACTTGAACCATACTTTTATTCGTAAATGGTTTTAGCTATGATTAACTTGAGCATATTCATCCTCTCCTATTGATTTTGAAATACGTACCACTCCCTTGGGACTCGACCCCAACTCACTTAGTTGGGTTATATTACTATTTAGCGATCGTTGAGACTTAGTATTGGATGAAGTGCCCTTGATGATGTTATAATAATCAAAATGGCGCCGCTGCCGGGGAATGGTGTTACTTGAGAATTTTTAGTTAAATTGAATTTTGTTCTTGTTAGTTATAGTGATACTTACTTAATTTTAGTATTGTTTTGCTTGTTTGTGTGCTGAAACAGGAAGTATGAGTGTGAACGGCCGCAATGGCAGCCAAGTAGGCCATCAAGATGACATTGGAAATCTCAACGATGTCAACGAGCCTAATGCTAATGACCCCCATCTTATGGGTGGTATTGGTGCCATTCACTTGCCTCTGGCTGAAGGGACTGCGGTGTTCCATATCACGAGTAATATGTTGCAACTCTTGCAATTAAAGGGACTTTTCAGTGGTTTGGCTCATGAGGATCCCCATGAACATATTAGAAACTTTGTGGATGTATGCAGACTGTTCTCCTTCAAGAACAACTCTCAAGAGTCGGTCCAGTTGAGGTTGTTCCCATTCTCTTTGATGGGGGAGGCATGTAAGTGGATGGCTGAACTACCACGTGAATCAATCACTTCTTGGGAGGAGTTGATCACCGCATTTCAAGTGTGATTTTTCCCTCCCTCGAAGATGATGACTCTTTGGGACAACATTCAGAGCTTCAAGCGTCTAGAAGGCGAGCTAATTCATGAAACTTGGTTGCGATTCAAGAAGTTGGTGCTTCAATGCCCAACCCATGGCTTGCCTGACAACATGTTGTTGTAGTATTTTTATCGGAGTCTTGACTCGGAAAATAAGGGTGTTGCTGACCAACTTTCTCCGGGAGGTTTGATGCAGCAACCTTATGTGAAAGCAACTCAACTCTTGGATGGCATGACTACCATAAACTGGGTGTGGTATACCCGTGAAGATCAGGTCTCCCCTCTCACGTTTAAACTAACCAAAGAGCTGATGCAGAAAGACCAAGAGAGGGACCAGAATATGGCCAAGATCATGACACAACTTGACATTTTTTCTAAAAATGTCATGGGAGCTTGTGCTCGAAGTGTCAATGCCGTGGGTATCGGGTGTGCTAATCTGGATGAGTCTAAGTTTAAGGCCTTGTATAATGAAGAGGTGGATTTCCTTTCCAACCAAGGTGGTGGTTATCGTTCAAACTACCCAAGGCAGGGTGGTAACCAAGGTTGGAATAGGGATGAAGGTTGGAATGATCGTGATCGAGAATGGAGGGACCGAAATCCCAATTGGAAGGATGGGGAGAAGGATAGGTATGTGCCTCCCCATGAGTGCCAAAAGTCGAAGGATTCGGAAGGTGGTTGGTCTGAGGATATGCTTTCTCGTATCCTTAACAAAGTTGAGGGGTCGGACAAGATATTAAAGGAAATGAAAGAAGATGTGTCAACCCTTACCCAGACCGTTAACTCCCATTAAGTATTGATCAAGTAGTTGGAGACCCAAATAGGCCATATCTCGTCTCATTTGAACCCGAGACAGCAAGGGGGTTTTCCTAGTGATACTATGGCCAATCCCATGAATGAGGTTTAAGTGTGGAATTTCGTCATGCCGCGACGTTAACTATGGCGCTGCTTGGGAGGCAACCCAAGTTTTATTTTCTTTCTTTTTAAGTTTTGAATAATGGTGTGTTAATGTGCAGGTCAAAGTGTGGAAAGTTGTTCAAAAGTGCAAATTGGCGAACTAAAGGTCCAGTCGGCGCATCGCCGAAGATGTTGGCGTCCCCGACCTAGACCGTCGTTGGAATCAAGACAACTTTAAATTGGAGTTGATAAACCTCGGCGAGCCCATGAAATTATTGGCGAGTCGCCGACCAGATCGGCGATCGCGATCTTAACCGTTGTTTGGACCCCCACATCAACTGAAGGTCCTGTAAAACTCGGTGAGATTAGTGACCACTCGGTGTGTCACCGAGTGGGTTGGCAAGCATGACTAATGTTGCCGAATGGTCGAGAACTGGACGGTTTTTAAAAGGCCAAAGGTTTAAACTTCCAACTCTTTCACTTTCCCTCACTTTCAAACTTCACAAACTCACACCGGTACTTTAGTTTTTATATTTTTGCATTTTAAAAGTATTTTAGTTGTTGATTTGTGCTCGTATTGGGATTACATTGGCGCCTAGCATTTCAATCTTATCTTAATCGGCATTAAAAGTTAGTTTTCTAAACCCCGCTATTATTTCATAGAATTTGAACTCATTTGCAATGATATCTTAGTGATGTGTGCTGGCCCTCTCTGATAGTGTTAATATGTTTGAATGCCTATTTTAATTTGATAATCTTGCCAGGAATGTTTATATGATGATATCCCGTAATTTATACCTTAAAATTGGTTAAATTATGTGGGGTTATGCTTGCATGTTGTTGGGTCTAGTCGGGTGAAGTCTAAGTAACCCGTAGTTGTGCCAAATGATGTAATTTTACCAATAATAGAGCGGGTGATGTCATTCTTAAGGGCAAAAGTCATCAAATGGACAAATTTGGCAAAACCGGGAGAAGTTTGAGTATCCCGGTGTAATGGGTGTTATGGGTCTTGCTTTAATTTAATTAGTGCATGCTTTGATTTTGTTTTCGGGGGTTGCAGGGTCGAGTTCGAGAAGTTGGGTTGAAAGTAGGCACGTTGGGTCATTTGGCGAGCTGGGTCGAGCTCGCCGAACCACTCTACAATTTCTTGAAGGTCCCCATCTCACCTTTAATTTCATGCTATATTTGATGTTTGACTCTGTAACTTTCGGTGAGAAGATTGAGGTCGCCGAAGACACTCGGTGACTTGCCGAAAGTCCTCTTATTCGCCCTTTGTCTGCACCCCTATAGCTTAGATTGCAGTGTAACTTTCAGCAAGCTAATCCTGGCTCGCCGAAAGGGATTCCCATCGCCGACATACCAAATTTTTTAGAGAATTTTGAGCCAATCCTTTCGGCGAGCCCGATCTAGCTTGCCAAAGTGATTCAAGGACTCGCCGACAGGTTTGGCAAGTCTGTCTGCAATTATTTTTCTGTGCTGTTGATTGAAATATTTCTAAATTTTTCCTGATGTTTGCTGACATGGTCAAGACCAACATTGACATGCCACCTCGGAAAAGAGTACGGGGTATCACAATAAACGAAAGAGGATCAAATCCTCCAGAAAAAGGAAGGCAAAAGCCTCCAACTGAAGGCCAGAGCAGGGGAAAGAGTCCCATATATGACAAGGTGACTATTGGTTTCCAAGCTGGTTTATCTGAGCCTGAGGACGACCAGCCTTTGCAGTGCCGGCGGGATGAGATCCGAGCTAGATCTCACCTTGACTCAGCCAGAGTCCCTCCAGTTCCCACACCAGTAGACTCAGTGCCAGCTCATGCACCTCCTGTTGCTCTTGTGCCACCAGTCATCCCTCCTCCTAGGCTTCTCAACAAATTGAAAGGGGACGGATTGCGCATGATTCAAGAGGAGAAGCAATTATCGACAGAAGGCCTTGAGGGAAAGTAGTCCAGTGTAAGGGAGATACTACAGTGGCATATGTTTCAGATTTTCACCAGGCCTCGAGGCCTCTATAATCCTTCATAGGTCTGGGAATTCAATGATGCATATGTTGCCTTGGTACCAAAGCGTACGAAGAAGGCCGGGGAGTTCAGACCAATTAAGTTGGTCATGGTTCGAGGTGTGGAAGTTGGTTTCTCCAGCAATTTAATAAATTCTACCTTTCAGAGAGCCACGGGATTCGAGCATAAGTATGAGGGTTTTGCTACAGCTCATTCCCTGGATGACTTGAATGGTTGGCTTGCGCCTCTTCTTTCTGAAGTCACTCCGAGATGTATAGAGGCAGGAGTCCATATTGAGAAGAAGGATTTGAATGTATTTGCTTGATATTGGTTCGGTTTCATCAGTAGTTCCATCATGCCTTCACAAAATGAATCTATCCTCCGGCAGGCGAAGGCAGCTTGGTTAGGGTCTATCTTAGGAAAGAGGCGGCTCAACTTGGGACTTATCATTGAGCAGGAGATTGCCATGAGAGCCAAGCAGAGGCATACATCCTTTCCATTTCCAGTCCTGATCACGAAGTTGTGTTGGCGTGCTGGAGTGCCCCGTGTCCCGACTAGAGATTTTGAGGTTACCCTATCTTTCTCCACTGATATCCGGTGCATTGACGCCGAGTATACTAGAGAGGATGCTGACAGGAGGAGGGCAGCTCCAGTAGACATATCCCCAGAGGTGGATATAGAATCGATACCTCTAGAGGCATCTTTGCCTACTCAGGCCTCCGGTCCTTCAGGTACTTTTGCCCCTTCCTCTTCTTCACAGGCTCCAGGCACCTCCACTTCCTCCTAGCCGGCCAAGATTACTCGGGCGATGATCCTGAAGATAGGGAATCTAGCCCATTCAACTGACGTGAGGGCGACCCGACTAGAAAAATCCATCCCTTGGATGATTGAGAGTGCTATAACTACTGAACTGACCCCCTCCAGACATCTATTAATACTCTCACCACGAGAGTCGAGGCTTGTGAGAGTAGACATGAGGAGACCTCTGAGGGGCATCTTGCCTATTCTGCTGATCATCGGGCTGCCAGACTCGAGGCCTCTATTCTGGGTATGATTCAGGCTGCCCATGATGATTATGTGACACCATTGAGCGCTACTATTGATGCCCTTGAAGCTAGGATAACGGTGTGTGAGTGTGGCTAAGGGGCCACCAATGAGGTGACCGTTTTAAAGGTTGCTATTGCTTTGTTGAGGAGCGATGTGGATCAACTGAATTCCACCGACATGTCCATGATTTTCGGAATGGTGGAGATCCCAGTTGTACCAGACATGCCTTCGGCTACCACCGGAGATGAAGTTAGAGTTGATGAGGCAGCTGATCCCGAGTCTGAGGCGGAGATAGATGAGGAGATGCTTGAGGTGGCTGATAAATCTTCATAAGAGGGCCTTACTGTGACTGAGGAAGCCATGGTAGATGTAGTTGTTCAAGTTTCTTTGGCGGATACACCCCTGGCTGATCCTAGTGCAGCTTCTGTACCTTCTGTGGTGACTCTGGGAACTGATGCCTAAGTCCAGATTGATGCACTAGGCACTGATGCCATGACAGCTGGAGTGATTGAGTAAACATGATCCCTTCTTTACCACCCTCTCTGTCGTACTGTTATTTTGACTTTTGGATATTTTTGTTTGCATTTGAGGACAAATGATTTTATTTGTGGTAGGGTGAGGCCCACTTTTTCTGACTTTCTTGTTTTGTGTATATATTTGGGTTTTGAGCTACAATTGTGTGTTACACTATTTTTGTAGATGATTGAGTCTTATATAGTACTGTTTGAGAGATCCTTTTTGAACTGCTGAACTTGAGTTTTACTTTTGGACAAGAAAAAGTTTAAGTTGGGGGTGTTGATGAGTCCACGATTTTGACTCATTTAAGGCTTTAGTTTAGTAGATTTAATATCCTCAAATGCATATATTGTGCCAATAACTTATGTAAATCCTTGAATTTCAGGTATTTGGATTGAGAAACAAAACATGGACACTAATGAGCAAAATGGAACAAGGCATCTAAAAGGACGAAGAAAAATAGGCTTGAGGATCGCCTAATCCGTTGAACGAGTCGCCGAATTGCTAATGTCTCGCCTAATGTTCCAGTGTGCCAAGCCCTGAAGGATAAAATCAAGTCGGCGATAGAAAGGAACAGTCGGCGAGTCACCGAATGATTCTGCGATGCAGTGCCATATCACCCAAAGTTTCACAACCGTAAGATACTCAAGACCAAAGCAAAAGGCGATGGAATTGACCAAAGGGCGGATCACCGAGATTATTGGCGATCCCAACTTATTGCACTGAATAGTCCTTCGCAGCACATTTTTGGGCGACTATAAATACTTGTTTGAGTTTTTAGTTTAGTATCACTTTTTAATATATCATGCAATAGTTTTCATTATTATTCAGTTTTCAAGTTAGAGAGCTTAGAACTGAGTTTAGAGACATTTTCTCCTTAGCTTTGAAGATTTTCATTTCTAAGAAATTGGAAGTTGGTGTAGAAGATTCTTCATCTTAGAGCTATGTAAAGACTATATCAATCCTACCCAATTGATGGAAACACAACGTGGTAACAATTTTTACCTTTTATGATGTCTAGCTAAAACCAAAATTCTTGGGGTGTGATTATGGGTTGATTTAGCCGCTGGGTATTGTTAATTGATAGTGTAATTGGTGTTTAAAACTGATTTCATTCAGTAATTGTGGCTTAATCTAAAAGGTTGTAGTTGGAAATGCAACTCTACCTTCGTGTTTTTGGCTTGCTCGAGAGAGAGGGTTTAAAACAAAAATTACTGATTTAATGGTCTGTGGGTATTGGGTTGTCATGGGTTCAGCTCCAGATAGTAAACCCTAAACCCTTTTCCACACATTCAGCTCAAGAGAGTGAATGGACTAAAGCAAAGGTTGTTCTTAATTGTTGCTTATTGGTGTTCGAGAGAAACCAATTTGATTCGAAGTAAATTTTTTGAGAGAAAGTTTATCCCCACTAAAGTCTAGCTTATTCACTGATTTATAGCTATTCACTATTAATTGCAATTACCCGATTCTAAATCTATTCACTATTAATTGCAATTACCCGATTGTCTACCTTATCCCATAATCCAATCACATCCTAAAAACCCATCTCTATATTTGCTATTTTTCGTGTTATTTATTGTTGTAGCTGATAGTTGAAACCGAATCCCCATGATATTTGACACCTATGTCACCCCTATCTTGAACCATGCTTTTATTCGTAAATGTTTTTAGCTATGATTGACTTGAGCATATTCATGCTTTTCTATTGATTCTCAAATACGTACCACTCCCTTGGGACTCAACCCCAACTCAATTAGTTGGGCTATATTACTATTTAATGACCATTGACACTTAGTATTGGATGAAGTGTCTTTGATGACATTACAATAATCAAAATGCCGCCGCTGACGGGGATTTTAGACCGGTTAAGTCGGTCATGGTCCGAGGTGTGGAAGTTGGTTGCTGCAGCGATCTCATAAATGCTGCCTTTCAGAGAGCCACGGGGTTCGAGCATAAGTATGAGGGTTTGGCTACAACTCAGTCCCTGGATGACTTGAAGGGTTGGCTTGCTCGCCTTCTCTCTGACGTCACTTCGAGATGGATAGAGGCATGAGTCCAGATTAGGAAGAAGGATTTGCATGTAGCTGCTTGATATTGGCTCAGTTTTATCACCAGTTCCACCATACCTTCACAGAACGAATCCATCCTCCGGCACGCGAAGGCATCTTTTTAGGGTCTATCTTTGTAAAGAGGCGGCTCAACTTAAGACTTATCATTGAGCAGGAGATGGCCATGAGGGGCAAATAGAGACAAACATCGTTTGCATTTCTAGTCATGATCATGAAGTTGTGTCGGCGTGCTGGAGTACCCCGGGACCCAACTAGAGATTTTGATGTCACCCCGTCTTCCTCCATTGACATCCGACGTATTAAGGTCGATTATTCTAGAGAGGAGGCTGACAGGAGGAGGGCAGCTCTTGTGGACATATCTCCGGAGGTGAATATAGATTTGATACCTGCAGAGGCATCTTTGCCTACTCTGGCCTCCGGGCCTTTAGGTACTTTTGCCCCTTCCTCTTCTTCCCAGGCTCCAGGCACCTCCACTTCCTCCCAACCGGCCAAGATTACTCAGTCGATGATCCTGAAAATAGGGTATCTGACCCATTTAGCTGACGTGACGGTGACCCGACTAGCTAGATCCATCCCTTGGATGATTAAGAGTGTTATCATTGCTGTACTGACCCCACTTCAGACTTCCATTGATACTGTCACCACGAGAGTCGAGGCTTGTGAGAGTAGACATGGGGAGACCTCCGAGGTTATGGCTTTGAAAGCCAAAGTTGCTGATTTGAGAAAGGACGTAGACTATCTAAAGTCTATTGACTTCACTTCATTACTGGATGTTGCAGATGATTTGGATGCTCCTAACACTTCTGAGATTCCTCAGGCTACCACAGGAGATGTGCCTAGGCATGATGCAGTAGTTGATGAGTCGGATGTCAAGATCGACGAGGAGCAGATGGAGATACGGGAAGAGAAAATATACGGGTATTTTTTCCAGATGTTGAGGAGATGATTGTGCAGTCAGTGATCCAGACATCACTGGTAGAGACATCCATGGAAGCTTCTAGTGGAGCACGTCCTTCTGAGTTGACTCCGGGCACTGATGCCCAAGTCCAGGTTGACGCAGCGAGCACTAATGCCCAGATAGATGGAGTGACTGAGTAGACATGATCCCTTCTTTACCTCACTCTTTGTCTTACTTTTATTTTGACTTTTGGATATTTTTGTTTGCATTTGACGACAAATGATTTTATTTGTGGTGGGGTGAGGCCCACTATTGGTGACCCTCTTGTTTTGTATATATATTTGGGTTTTGAGCTATAATTGTGTGTTACACTATTTTTGTGGATGATTGAGCTTGTGGCTCCTTTTTTTAAATGATAAATGATTTTTAGACCCTTTCAAAAAAATTGTGCCACCTCTTGTTTGTGTTGAATGTGGTTGTTCTCTTGCAAATTTGAGTATCGGTTTTGATCAATACCGATGACTTGAATAGTGCTCATAATCAAATAAAAATGAATGTGCAGCTACGATGAGGCCAAATGAAATTGCATAAACAATATGTGAACTCTTTGCATCTCGTTGTGATTAGTCAATTATTAAATTGAGTCTCTTGTGATGAACATTGCACTCTAGCAAAAGTGTGGAGTCTTGTTTGACATTGGTGTCAATGCCTTGTGTGATGAGCTTATCGTCAACCATGTGTTATGACATCTAGAATTTTCCTTATTGGTCCGGTTAACTAAGTGAGGCAACCTCTTGAGATGATCTTAGGCAACTTCGAAGAGTGTGAAACAATTTGACATTATACCGCTATTTGTGGCCTACCTTGTGAGTGTGTGAACCCCGTTTGAGCACCATTTGAGCCTTAACCTTTTCTTGGAAGAAACTTGATAAAATTGTGACCTTTCTTGATCCATTACCCTTAATCTTCATGATTTGTGGTTTGTTTGAATAGCAAACTTAAGCCAAAATCCTAAGTTGGGGGTGTGGTAAAAAGAGAAGGTAAATCAAGAAGTGCAAAGAAGTCCCTTTTTGACCCATGGTTTTGAGAAAAATGGAACCCCTCCATACAAAAAAAAAGAGAGAAAAAGAAGAAAAGAATGAAAAAGTTGTGGAATAAATTTGTGAAAGTGCAAAGAAAATGGGGTTTCCAATAGTCCATGGAAAGTGAATAGTGGGATGACTTGTGAACACGAATGAAAATGATAAAGAAAAGAGAGAAAGTGTGTTCACACCATATTTCATGAGGATTACAACCATTCAGCCTAAATAAACATACCTTTGCACTCAACCCCATTACAATCCTTGAAAATGCCTTTCTTATCTTGAGTGAGCTGAAACAGGGGTTGATTGGAAATTACGGGCAAACCTATGGGTGAAGTCATGCATTGTGTTCATCTTTGTGAGTGTGATCGTTGCATTTGATTCTGGAGCTTTAAATTGTGAACCATTGTGTGTGAATATGGAATCATTCTTTGTGTGAGGGCATTTGAGTACCTTTGTTGAGCTTGAACTTGCATTTGAAGCAAGTATTGTGAGCTTGAGATTCTTGGATAATGGTGAGTCACAACTCGAATCTTTGAGTACACAATTGATCTTTGCATGATTAAGTTGAGTCTTCTTGTGTGAATTCATGATTGAGTCTTGTGTAGGACTGTTTGAGACATCCTTTATGAACTGCTGAACTTGAGTTTTACTTGAGGACAAGCAAAAGTTTAAGTTGGGGGTGTTGATGAGTCCACAATTTGGACTCATTTAGGGTTAATTTTAATATATTTAGTGTTCTCAAATGCATATTTTGTACCAATAACTGATGTAAATCATTGAATTTCAGATATTTGGATTGAAGAACAAAGCATAACCACTAATGAGCAAAAATGAACAAGGTAGTTGAAAGGACGAATAAAAGAAGGCCTGAGGATCGCCTAATCCATTGGGCGAGTTGCCAAATGGCTAATGTATCGCCTAATGTTCCATTGTGCCAAGCCCTAAAGGAGAATATCAAGTCGACGATATAAAGGAGCAGTCGGTGAGTCATCAAATAGTTCCGCGATGCAATGTCATATCGCCCAAAGTTTCAGAACTTCAAGATGTTTAAGGCTAAATAAAAAAGGTGATGGCATTGACCAAAGGGCAGATCGTTGAGTGGATCGGTGATCCTGACTTATTGTGCCGAATAGTCCTTTGCAACACATTTTTGGGCGACTATAAATACTCATTTGAATTTTTAGTTTAGTATCATTTTTTAATCTATCATTCAATAGTTTTCATTAATATTCAGTTTTTAAGTTAGAGAGCTTAGAACTGAGTTTAGAGACATTTTCTCCTTAGCTTTGAAGATTTCCATTTCTAAGAAATTGGAAGTCGGTGTTGAAGATTCTTCATCTTAGAGCTATGTAAAGACTATATTAATCCTACCCAATTGATGGAAACAGAACTTGGTAACAATTTTTACCTTTTTATGATGTCTAGCTAAAACCAAATTTCTTGGGGTGTGATTATGGGTTGATTTAGCTGCTGGGTATTGTTAATTGATAGTGTAATTGGTGTTTAAAACAAATTTCATTCAGTAATTGTGGCTTAATCTAAAGGGTTGTAGTTGCAAATACAACTCTACCTTCGTGTTTTTGGCTTGCTCGAGAGAGGTTTTAAAACCAAGATTACTGATTTAATGGTCTGTGGGTATTGGGTTGTCATGGGTTCAGCTCCAGATAGTAAACCCTTTTCCACACATTCAGCTCAAGAGAGTGAATGGACTAAAGCAAAGGTTGTTCTTAATTGTTGCTTATTGGTGTTCGAGAGAAACCAATTTGATTTTAAGTAATTTTTTTGAGAGAAAGTTTATCCCCACTAAAATCTAGCTTATTCACTGATTTATAGCTATTCACTTTTAATTGCATTTACCCGATTGTCTACCTTATCCCATAATCCAATCACATCCTAAGAACCCGTCTCTATATTTGCTATTTTTCGTGTTATTTATTGTTGTAGCTGATAGTTGAAACCGAATCCCCATGATATTTGACACCTATGTCACCCCTAACTTGAACCATGCTTTTATTCGTAAATATTTTTAGCTATGATTGACTTGAGCATATTCATGCTTTTCTATTGATTCTCAAATACGTACCACTCCCTTGGGACTCGACCCCAACTCAATTAGTTGGGCTATATTACTATTTAATGACCATTGACGCTTAGTATTGGATGAAGTGTCTTTGATGACATTACAATAATCAAAATGCCGCCGCTGACGGGGATTTTAGACC